>PVKS010011655.1:0-56008 GCA_004027875.1 Aplodontia rufa | reverse complement strand
CCTATACACTAATAATAATAGGACTGATGAAGAAGTCAGGAAATCAGACCCATTCAAAATATCTTCAAAAAAAAAAAAATACTTGGGAATTAACCTTACAAGGGAAATCAAAGATCTCTACAATGAAAATTATTGGTCACTGAAGAATGAAATCCAAGATGACCTAAGAAGATGGAAAGATGTCCCATGCTCTTGGTTGGGCAGAATTAATATAATAAAAATGGCCATTCTACTGAAAGCTTTATATAGATTTAATGCTATCCCTATAAAGATACCTATGTCATTCTTTACAGACATAGATAAAGCAATTCTCAAATTCATTTGAAACAATAAGAAACCTAGAATTGCCAAAACACTACTAAACAAGAAAGATGAAAGAGGTGGTTTTGCCATACCAGATTGAAAACTATACTATAGAGCTGTAGTAACAATGAGAAGTGGATGTGTTTTAAAGGATGGGCCTGTTAGGATTTAGAGGTGTATGGTAAGGGGATATGAGAGAAAGAGAGGCATGAGGAATTAGTGCAAGGTCCTAGCACCTGGAGAATGGTTCAGTGGAATGAGGAAGACCTGGAAAGGAGGGCATTTGTGAAGGGACTCAATGGTTAAATCTGGGTCTCTTAAGTTTCAGTAGGCAATTGGAGGCAAACCTCTGGATTCAAGAAAACTAGCCAAGGGATATAAGTTAGGAACCATCAATACACAGATGGCATCAAAGTCACGTGACTGGGTATGATGACCTAGGGAATTACTCTAAGCAATCCTTTGTAAACATGTATTGTGTTTGCCACCTGTCAGGCACTGTGCTAAATCCTTTACAGGTATTAACCCCTTCAATCTTCTGACAGCCCTATGAAGTTGCTCTATTATTGTCCCCTTTGTAACAATGTGGTAATTGAAGCATAGATATTTTAAAATACCTTGTACCCTGGTCAACGGGAAACAGAAGAGGAGATGTGTGAAGAGGAAAAGGCTAAGGGCCTGAGCTCTGGGAACCCCAGGGTTAGGAGGTTAGAGAGATGGTGGGAACCAACCAGAAGAAAGAAGCTGCAACAGGTGAGGTGAGAGGAGCCTGGAGAGGTGTGGTGTCCCACAAGCCAAGCCAGGCAAGCGTTCCAAGACAGGAGGCTGGACAAATGTGTCAGATGGTGCTGTTAGGAGGTGGGAACTGGCCACTGGGTGGGCAAAAGTGACATCTTTATTTTTACTAATATTTCTTTGAAATTAATTTCCTTTCATTTTGAAAATAGCCAACAAAGCAAAACAGATTTCTCAATACTGGTGATTGTCACCAACAGAAACCACAGATGTCTCTGCTGGCACAGCTGTTATGGAGATACCAGTGTTTATATTCATTTCAGGTTCTGAAGGACATGGTTTCTAGAGACACTACTGGGTTTTACCATATCACTATGAAATCACACATTTCATTTTTCATTTCTTTTTTTTTCTTTTTGTGGTGCTGGTGATTGAACCCAGCAGGGTCTTGCATATTCTAGGCAAGCACTCTACCACTGAGCTACACCCTTTGTTACCCCACCTCTCACTTTTTGTGGTACTGGGGCTTGAACCTAGGAGCTTTCTACCTCTGAGCTATATCCCCAGCCACCGCCCTCCACCTTATGTTTCTAAATTTTATTTTGAGACAAGGTCTTGCCAAATTGCAGAAGCTGGCCTCGAACCTGCCTCCTCCTTCCAAGCAGCTGCAATTACAGTTGTGCACCACCATGCCAGGTCATTTGACATTTTTGAAATTACTGTTTTCAATATCATTGTGTTTCCCATGTCATCCTATTTTATTTTATGGCTGGAAAATATTTTGAGGAGTCCAGAGCACAAGAAAATTTGGAGATCTCAAGTTCATTTTAACAGTAACCATGGAATAACCAAGTGCCAAAAGAGGTACAGGAGTAGTGGTTTCTCACCTAGAGAACTAGGTCGGCACTTGACATGGTGTTTAAACAACTAAGGAAGCACAGACATTTCGTTGTGGCTGTGGCTGGAATATGTGAGGCCCCACCAAAGCTCACACTCACACAGGACACCCTAGAGGATCTATCAGATGTGCAGCACCATGGTCCCAGGGAGGCTGTTGGCTATTTCTTCCTATAGTGTTTTAATTAAGGCAATTCTGCTGTTTACAGATCTACTTCCCTTTTCTCTTTTCTCCCTTTTGGGCTGCTTTGTGCCAGGCTAAATTGAGGTTTCCCTCCTGGCCACAGCTGTTTTGCCTTAATTTTGAAATGACTTGGTCTTCTTCATCCTACCTCCCCACTGTCTGGCTCTCCTGACATCTCCACTGAGCAAAATGGAGAGATTAAAAGCTAGGTACACACTTCTTAAAAAATCAGCAAGAGACTCCATAAGCCTCATTAGTTTATTTATTTATTTATTTATTTTTGCAACATTAAATAAGGGTCACAATGGGACCTCTGCCTCCCAGAGTTTTGTTAAGAAGACACAATCATGGGCTGGAACGGTGGCTCAGCGGTTTCAGCGCTTGCCTGGCAAGCATGAGGACCCGGGTTCAAACCCCAGCACCATGTACACAACTGAGTGTTGGAGCAACGAAAGCCATGTGAAAAACTAAATAAAGTTGTTTCTCTCTTTCTCTGTCTCTCTCACTGTCCTTCTCTTTTTATTAAAAAAAAAAAAAAAGACACAATCAATGAGCTAGTAGCTGTAAACTACTATGGACTATACCTGGCAAATATCAAACAGAACATGTGTTGTTAAATAAATACAATTCATCTTGCTTTTTCTTTTTATTTTTTCCATTAAATTATTTTTAAAAAGCCAAGTAACATGTCTCTAGAAATTAACACATGCAGTTAACCAACACAGTACCCAAGAACAAATGAAATTAATCTAAAAAAGTTATTGTAGTACACTTATGATCATTCTTAAGTTCAGAAAGGAAAAAGATGAAAAGAGATGTCAGGGCTTTGGGGTTGTAACTCAGTGGTGAGCTTAGCATGCACAAAGCCTGGGGCTTAATTCCCTGCCTCGAAAATAAATAAATAAAAAGATGTTACAGAACTTGGGATCTATCTCACAGTGCTGTATTTCCTGAATGTGAAAGAAATCAGTGCAATGAAAAATCTCTTCACACTGTTGATCAGCCTGTACTCCCTAAGTCAGCATTGCAAAGTGTAAAGAATCCCCTGACTAAAGTTCCACAGCATATGAATCACTCTGAATGTGAGATGGAATTCTCTAACTGAAAATCATTGTATATCTGTCTAATTTATGGAGAAAATGAGTTAACCAACCAAAGCTCTTCACATGGAGGTAAAAACATTATCAGAATGCCTGGATGCTGCAGTAGGCATGAGGAACATCTGGTCTACCCCAGTCATTTTGTAGAGACGGCAAGGAAATGGAAGGCAAGCAGAACTTCCACAACTTAAGGGGTCCTGCTTTTCCTCTAGAGGTGGGCATCATCAAAACACCACCTTCCCACTGCCAAGCACATCCCTGGGATGACGCTCCCTCCCTACTATCTACAGCAGGGAACAAGTCAAGCTGGTTTGAAACTTGCCTGGGCAACAAGAAACACCTGGCTCGCCTGCCTGTCCCATGACTTGCAAGCAAAACCTGCACCATAAATCGCAGCTTCAAACTGCTCCAAGCAGCCTCAACCCCACTTTGTGGGAAAAGCAGGGAAAGCTGATCATCAATCTGGCCTCCAAGCCACTAAGTTTCAAAGTTCTTTTGGGAATACATTCTGTTAGCAAAGAATTACAACATCAAAGAACTATAAGAGGTTACCTCCAACCTCCCACCCCAACCCTGGCCCCTGCACCCCCATTTTCCAGTTAAAAACCAGTCTCCTGTTACCTTTTCAGAGAACGTGCAATATGTGAACAGGCATTACGCTCAACCAGCAGAGCATTTTGCCTCCCCTTTCTTAATCATTAACAAGCACATCCAGTTTCCCATACACTGAACCATGTTTCAGGTTCATGGCTATGTAACTAGCATTTCTTTCTTTCTTTCTTTTTTCTGACCTGAGAATGCAAAATGAGTCCATCCTCTTTAGTTGCTCCCCTTTAAACCTTCTGGAGACTGACACAGCTACACTGAATTCTATTTTGAACACGGAGCATCTGCTGCGTTATTGTTTCCATCATTTTGAGTAGGTGGACATGGCACAGATAATTTTAGGTTTCCGGGTTCTGGTGCCAGGAGAAGGTATAAAGTTCAAGCGCCTTCAAAGTGATTAAAATAAACAAGCAGACAAGGAGCTCTTGGCCACTCCCACCTCCCACAGAGAATTTCATCTGGAGCTTCCACTGCACTCCCAGTTCCCAAACTTCAGAGGAGCGGGAACGTCAGCCCTCATCGCCAATGGACTTCACAGAGTCCCTCTCTCGCAACCGTCACCTAATTGCGTCTCTGGTCACCTGGGGGTTCCAGCGGGTTCCAAGCCATTCTCCAGGCTGACATCTGTCTGCACCATCTCTTGTTTCAGTTCTCCGATCTCCGAGGCGATTGTGTCAATGAGCTATTCAAAGACAAAAATAGTATGACGTCAGGAAGTGGAGAGGCGTGGCACGTCCACTCAGCCTGGGGAGCTCTGGCACTTCCACAGGAACGGAGATGACCACAAGTTTTTTAAAATTTTTCAAGTCTTGGCTCCGTGAATTTCCTCTAACTAGGAGAAAAAAATAAAGGGGGACGGGGCAGCTTCCCCTTCAAAAGGGGAAGAACTTAGGTTTCTGTATTAGGGAAGAACTTGGGTTTCAGTATTATAATAAGGAAAAGAATATGACACCCATTTTGGTTACTCAACACATACACAGAGAGCAATAACTAAATTCTACTAAAACCAGGCTTCCACATTCATTTTGTCAAAAGAAACACTCCAAAGAAATTCTCTGTATTGAAAGTTTTATAATCAGCCAAATACAGTGGCGCACACCTGTCATCACGGCAGCTTGGGAGGCAGAGGGAGGAAGACCACAAATTCAAAGCCAGCCTCAGCAACTTAGGCCCTGAGGAATTTAGTGTCTCAAAATAAAACAAATAAAAAGGGCTAGAGAAATGGCTCAGTGGTTGAGTGCCCCTGGGTTCAATTCCTGGTACAATTTTTTTTTTAATTTTTATGATCAATATTTGGATTATAAAAATAAATTCATTTAAAAGACATACATGGGCTAGGGTGATGGCTCAGTGGTTACAGCACTTGCCTGGTGTTGGTGAAGACACAAGTTCGAACCCCAGCACCCCATGCATAGCGAAATGTCAGAGCAATGAAAGCCACAAGAAAGGCTAAATAAAATTGGTCCCCCCTCCCCACCACTATCCTTCTCTCTTAAAAATAAATAAATAAATAAAAGACATACACTAGGGCTGGGGATGTAGTACAGTGCTGCTTCCTTAGCATGTGCCAGACCCTGAGTTTGATCCCCACAACTGGGGGGGGAAAGAAATCAAGTTGCTGACAAATTGATTTTTGAAGACACTAAATTTATAAGATTATTTATTTCCCTCCTTAGTACTGAGAATTGAACCCAGAGCCTTGCAAATGCTAGGTATACCCTGTACCACTGAGCTACATCCTCAGTCCTGCTTTTTTTTTTTTTTTTTTTAAAGGGTGAGGGACAGTGAGGGAGAGAGAAAGAGAGAATCAATTTTATCTAGTTTTCATGTGGCTTTCTTTGCTCTGAGGCTTCGTTGTGTATATGGTGCTGGGGTTTGAACTTGCCTACTTGCACATGCCAAGCAAGGGCTAAGCCACTGCTCCAGACCCCTGCTTTTTCTTTTTTTGATACTGGAGATTGAACCCAGGAATGCTTTACCACTGAGACACATCCTAAATTTATTTTTTTAAACAAGTTTACTTTGAGACAGTTTTCCCAAGTTGCTGAAAGTCTCACTAAATTGCTGAGGCTGGCCTCAAACCTGGGATTCTTCTACCTCGGTCTCCCAAGTTGCTGGGATCACAGGTATGGACCCAACATTTTATTAAATGAGAGAAAAGTCAGGCGTGATTGGCCTGCACTCATAGACAATTAATTACTTAGGAGGCTGAGGAAGGAGGATTACTTGAACCCAGGAGTACGAGGAGGCCAATCTGGTCAACATAGTAAGACTGTCTCTTGTTTTTTGTTTTTTTTTTTTTTAAAGAGAGAGGGACAGTGAGAGAGAGAGAGCAATCAATTTTATTTAGTTTTTCACATGGCCTTTGTTGCTGTGAGACTTTGTTGTGTACATGGTGCTGGGGTTTGAACTCGCATACTCACACATGCTGGGCAAGCGCCATAACCACTGAGCTACCACTCCAGCCCGAGATTCTGTCTCTTAAAATAAATAAATGAATAAAGGGGCTGGGAATGTGGCTCAGTGGTAAAAGAATTTGTCTGGCATACATGAGAACCTGGATTTGAATCCCAGAACATTTACAACTAAGTGTCTGAAAACCAAAAACCAGCCTTAAAAAAAAATGACTCTTTCTCTCACTCTCTCCTCTTTCTTTAGAACATAAATAAAAATAAATAAAAATTAAAAAACAAAAAATAAAACTAAATGAGGGAAGACAGGGGAAAGAGAAGAGAAAGGACTGATCAGGGCTGGCATGTGTGAGTGGGGATAGGCAAGCCATCAGAGCACCTAAAGAGAAATGTGGGGAGAACATGGCCATTTCTTGCCAAAGATTCTCATTTTCTTGTGTCCCCTACCTATGAAATGGTGAAGGAATACATGTGACCCTGAAGGCTGGTCTAAAATCTCAATCTCAAGCTCAACTATTCGCTTATTCAATAGGTGTGTGCGTGTTTGTGGATTGAAATCAGAGGCTGGTACATGACAGGCAAAGACTCTACCACTGAACTACTTTTCCGGCCCCTCAACATAGTATCTTTATTGACAGTTCCTAGATAGTTAAAGCTTTGGAGAGTCACTCAAGTGTGTTACTCTGTTTACTATTTTTTGAAAGTGATGTTATTTTTCATATAAACATGATTTGTGTTAGCATGTAATAGGTCTGTTTTAAAAAAAAACATTTTTTACATTACATGCCTGTAATCCCAGCTACTTGGGAGTCTGAGGCGGGAGGATCACAAGTTCAAGGTTAGCCCGTGCAACTTAGTAAGACTGTCTCAGAACTAAAGAGTGGGGGGTAGGGATGTGGATATGCTCAGCCTCCCTAGTAGCTGGGATTACAGGCGTGCACCAACATGCCTGACAGTCCCAGATTTTTAAGCATATCAACAGATTCTGAGATTAAATGATCTGACAACTACTGTTCTAGTTAAGAGATGACATTGTCTTGGGACAAAAGTGGAGCAGGAGAAACAGAAAGAAGGGTAAAATCCAGGAACAGCTCGCCATAGAACTTTACATGACTTGATGGATGGAATGTGGAGGTGGTGGAAAGGAAAGAATCAAGGATGACACCTATGTTTTAGGTTTGAGAAATTTGATAAATGGCAGTGCCCCTGACTGAGATGAGGAGGAACGAACAATGATTAGGCTTGTAGGGGAAACTGAGTAGGACTCTGGGCAAGTTAAATTTTAATTCAGTTGTTAACTCTCCATCAAATAAATCTGTTCAGTTGGTTTTGACATTCAGGATGGTAATATTTATACATTTGGGAGTTATTGATATATATGTCACTCTGTGACAGGGAGAGATTATCTAAGGATAGAATGTCAATGGAGAAGAGATTCCAGCAAATAACTCTGAGTATAACCAATTTGTAGAGGTCAGAAAATAGAGAATTCAGCCAAGTCCCCTTCAAGCTTGATTCCTCCCATTTCTGTGTGTGACTCAGGTGAGGACTGTAGGTGGAGCTCCCAGAAGCACAGGGACTTGGCAGAGAAAAGAATCAGGAGATTCCATTTCATACATATCAAAATGGGGGTGGGGAGGAAGAAAGAAAGAAAGTCTAACAGTTTCAGGATGTGGGAAAAGAGGATTCCCCTTATGCTGTTGGAGAAATATTATTCATAGATCTACTTTGGAAAGCAATTTGGAAATACTTTTAGGGTCAAAGACACAGATATCTAGGTATGTATCTAGAGAAATTCTCACACGGGGCAGAAGGAGATCTTTACAAGAATATTTGCTGCACCATATTTGTAAAAGCACAAATTATGAGCACCTAAATGTCTATCAAAGAAAACAGATACTGTATACTATATAAACGAGCTATATGTAGTAACATATGTAGACGTCAAAGTTCATAACGCTTTTTTAAAAAATAAAAAAAGGAAGACAAAAAGTATTAATTACATTGAGTACATGAAGTTTCACACAAGGGAAAACTGTGCTCGATATTATTTACAGATACACACACAGATGTAAAAGCTATCCCAATATATATATAGGGATTATCAACCTAATCCAGATAGTGGCAACCTCTAGATAGGCAAAATGGATCATAAGTTCACAGGTAAGATGCTCAGTCACTTGTGAGATCTTTCTTTCTTTCTTTTTTAAAAGAGAGAGAGAGGGACAGTGAGAGAGACAGAGAATCAGTTTTATTTAGTTTTCATGTGGTTTTCATTGCTCCAACACACCTCTCACATACGTGGTGCAGGGGTTTGATCTCAGTCCTTGTGCATGCCAGACAAGTGCTGTAACTACTGAACCACTGCTCCAACACGAAATTTTATTTCTTAAAACAGCAAAATGTTAAGATTTGATTGAGATGAGTGATAGGTATTATGGTATGTGTGATTTTTTTATATGCTTAAAATATATCATAATCAAAATTTTTAGGAAAATAAGAAAAAGAGAATGGATGAGTATGAAAATGAAAGTATACGGCGATACTAAAAACACAAGCACAAGGAAGGGGAGTCTGTGTGCCTCTACTTAAGCCCCATCATGCTAAGGTTGGGTCACCTTCACTCTGCCATGGCTGTGCTCTAAACAGGAGAGCCATACCTGGCCCATTAGGAAGCAGAGAAAGCATTCCAGTGGAGGGTCATCCATGGCCTCTGGCAAATCTTGTAGAGAAGATTCTCAACCTAACAGGAAGACAGGTCACTAGGTTTCTGTTCACCTCTCCCCACTTCAGTCAACCTATGGCTGCCATATTGATTTGAACATAAAAATCACTAATGGCCTTCCCCAGAAGAGGCAGTCAACCCCTTCCAGTTTAGGCTTGTTTCCTCCAGATGCAGCTCTTGCTAACATCTTTGGTTGCATCTCTAGATCTCCACGTCCCATTCTTGCTTTCTTCTCTATACCTATCCATATACCAGAACAAACAATGTGGCTTTCATTTAGCACTGGGATGGTAAATCACTGCTAACACCATTTATATGTAGTGCAGAAGGAAAGTGCAGTGACCCTGAGACACAAAGGTGAACAAGCAGAGGGTGCACCGGGGTGGATTGCTATGGGACCCTCCCCACCAGATGAGGGCATATTTTTCCAGTTCCCTCCATCATTTCCCTCCCCCTTCATTTAATCCTGACTCACCTGTCTAATAGCACAGAGGTATTTGCCTGACAGATGGGCCAGAGTTCAATGTCCCAGGGCCAGACATGCCTCTCAGAATTATGTTTATATAACTGTTGGGCCCCTTCACCTGCAAAAGTTATCATCACAAAACATTCTTTCCTCTCTGAAGTCGTTTCAGGTTCCACTAATTGGTTTTCACATGTTCCAACATTGTTCCCTTATAAATTTGTGTTTGTGTTTTTAATTCCTGTTGACTTTTGTTGTTCTGCCTTATACTTGGTTCCTCTAAATTTCAATTCTTTGAGAACAAACAGAGATAACTTGTCACTCACCAATAGGGACCAATTTCAGCTTAAGCTTTTCCATGTTAAAACCATTAGCAGCTTAGTGAACATCATTTATCAAAGTTGATTCTACTAACTTAAGTTTTCCAAATCCATTTATACAAGGACCCAACACATCCTTGCACCTGCCTAGAATGCCTTTAAGAAGCGGGGAGAGGCTGGCAAAGCATCTACGATGCTGGCAAATAGGTCCTGCTTTCTATAATTCTGCTTGGCCACTCAGGAAGTATGAAAACCCCTGGGAAGGTGACCATAGAAAGAAGCAGCTGTTATTTAGTACAGTCAGAGTGTGGGACAGGCCACCAGTTTGTCAGGGTATGAAGTTTTTATGACCCCCCAATCCAGCAACTCATTGTCATTCCCACAAAACCAGGTAATGACCAAGTCCTGAAGCCAACAGATGGCCATGAATAAGTACAGAGCACAGTAGGCCTTTAGTGACTAAAGCCAGGGCATTGGCTGTGTACATTTTTCCTGTAGGAATACACAGTATGACTCATAAAACAAAAGGGTGGTATGGTTGGGACTGGGGTATAGCTCAGTGGTATAGGGCCTGCCTAACAAAAGTGCTGGCCTGGACTTGATTCCTAGCACTGAAAACAATAAAATAAAGTAAAATAGATGAGCTGCTGGGAGAAAGAGGGCTGCTGGCATGGCTGGGGACTGCTGAGGAAGAAACTAGAGGGAAGGTGAAAAGAGGAAGGCAGCCCAGGGTTTGAGTCTCTAAGTCCCCTCCCTGGATCTACTCAAACCCAATGCCCCTCAGCTACCTGACTGGTGAGAATCTGCGCCTAACTAACCATGAGGTATTCAGTGGGTGACTTTGCTTATGAACTGGCATCAGGCCCACAGTGGGAGAGTAATTTGGGAAGAAGCAGGTTCTTTCCCCGCCCTTTGAGGTCGCACCCAGGGCTGGGCCTGGACAAGGCTGGGCCTGCCATTCTCCAGTTTGGTGCACTAATTTGTACCATTTTGTAATCATTCTGGGTAATCTTTCCATGTGGCAGGAGAAGCAGCAACACTTGTACAGTTGAAGCAGCAACCTTGAACAGTTTTAAGGTACTTCCTGTACTTTAGCAGTATAGAGTAATGGCGGCAAGCAGGCCAGATTTGGGTTGAGAGAGACCCACCTTCAAATCCTGTCTCAGCCTCCCACGTGAGCTGGGTCACCTTGGGTGAGTCATGAACCCATCCACCCATCTGGGTGTCCTCATCCTTAAACCTCCAAAGCAAAAACTGGTGCTATCAAGTGAGGTGGGGTTGGGGTTGGAGGGCTAAATGGGACAATAAGATTAAAATCAACAGGCACCTAAATCCTCCTAATTTTCTTCCTATTTAAATTATCTCTTAATTTTGGCAATCATTATTAAGCAGAGAGCTAATACTAAAGGACACTTAAAACAGACGTGTACACCGTCAGACTGGAAAAGGGCCATTTAATCACCAGTCATAAAGACCTGGGACTACAAAGGACATGTATGTGGGCCCCCAATCTCCCTCTACCTGTATGCCCCAAAGTCTGTAAATCTAGAGATTTGCCCACTATGAGTCATTTTTCCTCTAATGGGGAAGAAAGGCATTCTATGCATCCCTGCACGTAGGGAGGAAGGAGGGAAAAGGGAGGGACACCAAATCTTGTTTTCTTCCTTTTAGGGTTAGATAAAAGGAGAAAATGTGTCTTGAAGGTCAAGTAAAAATAAAACAATAAAGTGCTTATAGAGCAAGTTCTGATACAGTGCTTTTCAAATTCCTGGTCTCACTCAGGAATGTTATCAGTGGTTTGAAAAGGGATGTGTAGCTGATATGATGGAGACTTGAAACCTAGGGTGTGGGAAAAGTCAAGTGCTTGGCTCCCAGCTGTGGAATTCCTTCTATTCCCCAAGTACATCAACTTGGCCTTGGGGTGTGATGAGCTTTTCCAATCCTAGCATCAGCACTGTGGGATAAAATCTACCTTGAGGACTTGGAAAATCACATGACCCACACAATTCCCTCTCCTGTCTGCTTCACTATGGTCTGGAGGGAGCATCCTGTCCTGGGATTTTTCTAAAGTAATCTGGAAAATAATGGACTTCTTCCAAACTTTCAAATAACTTTTGCCACCAGGAACTATTATTAAGTAGGGGGAGGTGGAGGTGGCTTCTGCTCCTCTTCTTCTAGCACAGTACCTTGAGAATGATCCCAGGATATCTTAAAAGAACCTCACCTTTTAAGTACTTTGTGAGGACCAGGGAGCACTTGCTTAGTGTATGCAAGGCCCTGCGTTCGATCCCCATCACTGCCCCCCCCCCAAAAAAAAACAAAACCATAATCCAGGGCAATCAAAGATATGTAATGGGGAAGGGGGATAGAGTAGGTGGGGGTGGGAGGGAGAATAAGGAGGGATCTAGGGGGTTAATTCTGGTTTAAGTGTATATGCATATCATATTTTTACTTTAAATGTATTTATAATTGTACAATAACTCAATCCTTAATAAAACATATTTAAAAAACAAAAACAAAAACAAAACCATAACTGTGTGTTGCATCAGGGGTGTCTGCATTTATATTTTTAAAATTTAACTATAATTATTAACAAAATATAAGTTCTCAATGGGAAAAAAATTGAAGTTAAAACTAATCCCCACTGACCATCACTCATTTCCCTGTCTCCTTCTTAGAGGTAAACCATTATTATCAGTTCTGGGTGCTGTCATTTTTGAGTGATATCACTCTGCTTTTTTCTACCCAATGGAATTGTACTGATGTATTCATCTGAGGCTTGCTAATTTCACTCAACAAAATGCTGTGAGATTTATCCACATTGAAACACGAAGCCCTGGTTCATTCAAGGTGGGTAAATTCTTACGGAATGTGGTATAACCTTATGGAAATTATAAGGATATACCACAATACATGTATCCATTCTATTTTGATAGACATTGGTCATGTTCAATGTTTTGCTTTCACCAGCAGCGTTGCAATGAACAACCTTGTGCGTGCTCCATTGTGTAGCATTTGAAACCTCAAAGAAAATGTCAGTCTACTCATTTAATAGGTTATTAAGTGGGGCTGGAGTGTTGGCTTGGAGGTTACTGCACTTGCCTGGCATGTGTAAGGGTGTGGATTCAAACTCCAGCACAACGAAGTGTTGAAGCAACAAAGGTCACATGAAAAACCAAATAAAATCGATTTTCTCTTTCTCTTTCTCTCTCTCTCTCACTGTCCCTCTGTCTTTAAAAAAAAAAAAAAGGAAAACAACAAAATCGGTTGGAAGTGGTGCTACACTGCTGTCCAGGTGGCTGTGCACTTTTAAACTGTCTCTGCCATCTTAGGAGATGTCTATGTCACTTCTCAACCTTTGATACTATCTGATTTTTAAACTTTGGTCAATCTAATGAGTACAAGTGGTTTTTGTTTGGTATTGTTTAAATTTAATTTTGCCTCAGTTGTATTTTGGATGTCTATTTCTATTTCTTTTGCTAAGGAATTGCCTGTGGTGTTCATTTTGAGATTTCTTTGCTTTTTTTTTATTAAGTTGTGTAAGTTTTGGATATAAATGAATTGTCTCATATATTTCAAATACTTTTATCAAACTGTTTTTTCCTACCTTTTAAATTTCCTTAATCTGGGGCTGGAACGGTTGCTCAGTGGTTATGGCGCTTGCCCAGCATGCACGAGTACATGGGTTCAAACCCCAGCACCCATATACACAACTAAGTGTCAGAGCAATGAAAGTCATGTGAAAAAACTAAATAACAATTGATTCTGTCTCTCTCTGTCTCTCTCTCTCTCTCTCAATGTCCCTTTTTTAAAAAAATTTCCTTAAGCTTTCAATAATGACAGAATTAAATTTGTTGAAATTTTTGTTATGACTTTTGCTTATTGACTCATGTCTAAGAAGATATTCCTTATCTTGAGGTAATAAAGAGTCTCTTTTATTTTCTACTAAGACTTACACATAGTTTGGCTTATTTAAAGATGGTAGATCTATTTATTTTTAGGCCTTTCATTCATCTGGAATTAATTTTGTGTACGGTGTGAGGCAAAAACTATGAGATAACTAAAATATGGCTGGAGCTAGGATTCCCAAGCCCCTAAGCATCTAAGCCTTGAACTCTGCCCCATGTTACTTCTGATGGCCAAGGAATGGGCCCAAGGGGCTACTTCTTTTGGATTTGCACAAAGACTGGGGATATTCCCAGCAGTTAGAACCTTGCTCTTCAATTTTCATTCCAAATGGAAAGCAAATGAACTCAACAGCATTTAGGCAACTGTCCATCTTAGTCCTATTAATTCAAAACATCGACTGAATTGCAACTAGAATCTTCTATTTGCCAAACAGAAACATTTACTATATTTTTATTCCACTTTCTATTCTGGATTAAAAAAAAAAAAAGCAACATCCTTCAAAAGACAGTTATGTAGAGAAAAAGGTAATCACTCAACCTGATTCCATCCTCTGAGCTAAGTGAAAGTAGTGGTTTCCATTTTTAGCTCAAAGCAGTAAACAGTAGACTCTAAGGAAAACAGATACAAATGAACACTTTAATCTTTAGAAGCAAAACTTTGACAACATGCCTAGCTTGTTGGAATTCCTTTGTCTCTGCTGCAAGCCTTGTGTCTTTGAGTAAATGATTGGACCTCTTAAATGTCCTCTCCATACACAGAGGGTTATAGGGCCACTTCTTAAAGCTGTCTGAGAGTTCACCCAGGAAATGAAGCAAAGCCCTCAGCAGTCGTACAACTTTAATATTTGCCATGGTGAGAGGCTTAGAGAGGCTACCTTTGCACTGAATCTTCCCTCGCGCCTGCAGATGCCCACTGGGTAAGTAAAGGCAGGATAAAACTTGGCATCTCTACCTTCGCTTTATATCTGTCTCCTTTATTACCTTAAACTTTGGCTCTGCAAGTAGGCATGTTAGTCGCACAGGGAGTGTAGTATGTTTTATTAGCCCTAAATTTGTCTAAACTATCTCATTTCCCTTCAAGACTGAGGACACAAAGATAAGGGTCACTGAGGCAGTTTCAAGATTTGCAGGGACATTCAACTTCCAGCTTTTATAACATCATGTTCCAGGTCCCTGGAGTGGTGCCTAGAAGTCTCCAGTCATTGTTCTACACCTTCCAGAAACAGTGGAGCCTTGCAGGGAGATCGCCCCATGATGAAAATGTCCTGCTAAGCAGCAGCAATCATCTCATGGGAACTGAACTGCCCCCTTCCTGGATCACAAGTCTAATAGATAACCATCCTGAGAAGCAAACAGATGTTGCCCCCAAATGATTAGGACTTCTCCAGCACTGCCTCGGCAGAACTTGACTAAGATAATGATTAACCAGGTCACAGTTGGATCAAGACTACTCAATGATTACACCTCTTGCCTCCTGCCCTAATTTTTCTTCTATTTAAACCTAAAGTTCCTGTCAGTGTATCGAAAACAGGGCTGAGATACTGACCACACTTTGCCTTCCCACTGTGGCCATACTGCTTAAAATTCCTTTGCTGATTTTCACCATTACTTTTTCCCTTTTGTTTTTTGGGATGAATGGCCAAAACTGACTTGTTGGGACCCTTAAAGTCTGACCTGTGACTAACAACTCTGGGAGCATACTCACTGATGACAGAAAAGTGAGAGGTCTGGTTTACAAGGGTTCTAGAAGCATTGGGTGGGACTGAGGAGGCAGAACATTTGCCTGGGACAACATCTGCTTGGGACATGGGTCCTTGTGCAGTGCTGGTGAGGGAGAACTTCACAACAAATGGTCCCCCCCCCACTTTAAATCCACAGGGATGTAGAATCTGAGAAGCATGATACAATGGATAGACTATTTGAAATTAGGGGAGCCCCAGAAAATTAACAACCCAGTGTCCCTTGTGTATGACACCCAAAGGTACTGAATTAAGGGTCCATAGTATTTGGTCTGTTGGATAATCCTATGATCTGAAATTCCCTGCAAACACTGGGCTGCACAGTGACCTTGCTTGAGACCAGCACTTCCACCAAAGGGGGCTTTTCACACCTAGGGAGAATGGTCAAGAGAAGAGAACCTCATCCTATACAGTCAACTCCATATACCTTGCCAGAGGAGGCACCAGATTTCTGTAATCAGCTTCGTCTGATACACACAGACAAACAAGGAACCTCAGAGTCAGTCTTTGATCAATGACTGATAGATGCTGGGGTATAAATCCTCCAATTCCCTCACCTGATTGGGACCACTCTGAAGTAAGATCTATATTATCTTCAAGCTGCCTTTAACAGGGGTACTATCTAGTACCTCAGGTAATAGTAGAATCTGATCTTTTCCCCTGGATCCAGCCTCTCCACTGTGAATTTCTCTTGGGAGTACTTCCACCAAAATCTTTAGCTCTGGCCCTGTTTCTAGGGAACTCAACCTAATATACTCTCCAACCTACACTTACACTGCTGGAGGTGATGTACCTGCCTGTGGGTTATTTGAGGAGTCAGGTACTCTTCCCAAGGGCCCCACCTGTACGTAAATTCCACAGTGCAGGTATGTTCCTTTTTGTCTATGACCGTATACTCTGATCTCAGTGCAGACTCTGGCACACAATAATTGTTGAATGAATTGATGATTCTTCCTTCTTCTGCCTTCCTCTTGGTAACTTCCCTGTTCATTCGCCTTCTACACTGGGGGTAAATCAGGACACGGAGGAGGCAGAGCTCTGGCCACTCCACTATAACTTCAGCCATACAGGATAGAGAAGTAGCTGAAATGGTGGTATCCACTAAACAGAGACTGCTCAACATTTTTCAGTTATTTGCCACCAAAAGATATCTTCGTTGCTGCACATTGAGGATGCAGTAGTTCCCTGCTGATCTCAGTGAAGTTCCAAACAAAAAAACAGAGACCTCAGGAGGCACCACCTTGCAAGACGCTCCTGACCAATATGGTGGAGGCCGTGAAGGCTTGGGAGGACCACGGCCATGGATGTGCCACTGATTTGGCGCAACTTCCAGAGGACTGATCCAGAACATTTTCTTATAAAACAATATTTGAAATTTTCTTGAAGAATGCACACTCTTGTATAGCCTTCAATTTAATGCTTCCATAGGAAAAAATTTTTTATAGGATACATGTAGCATCTGTAGTTCAATAAATGAAATGTGGAAGCAACTTTGAAACTGGATCTTGAAGTAGTCATTCTCCTTTGGCCTTGGTTTATTTCATCAATTGTTAGTAAGTTAGTTTTGTGTTCGATTATTCAGTGACCTTAGAAGTCATGGATAGCACCAAATTTCTGCTTCTGCTTTGTGTTTTGAAGTTCAGTAATAAGTTACATAACAGAAGCACCAGGGAAAAAAAATGTGATTTTTTTTTTTACAAAGAGTTGTCCCTGATGTTTTTTACGGCACCAGTTAGTTTTAGCATTTATGTTTTAAGCCTAATTTTGCATTTTTTGGCTTATATTTTTAAGAAGTATAAAGAATATATTAAGCATCAGACTCCAGTTACAACAGGGAAGAAAACAGAAACCATCATGTGCTCCATCAAATTTAAGATGTTGTCCAATTTAGACACTTTTATACGCCAACAAGGAAAAAAAAGCTGCCAGTTTTATACATAATGCTCTGTATAAAAAATACCTGAGATGATAAATTCCAAAAATCTTAGAATTGAAATGCACTGATCCATGCTTTCGTGGGGTTTAAGTTGAAGAGGTCTGCAGTTGTATGGGTTAGATGTCAGCGGCTTCTTTGGGTGCTATGCAAGTGACAAGCATGCTAAGTGGGGCCAAGCATCCTAGAATTTACAAAATAGAGGCTTGCATGATGACCAACAGGCATTGTGGTCTTAGTTCCCTCTCCAGGCGTGACTAGGAATCTCTACTGGCATTCAGCCATAGTCACCACTGGAAGTTTGATAAGAATAGATTCCACCAGAGTGGGCAAGCACCTCTTCCCCATCTTCCTGGGAAAACACAAAGCCTGGAGCCCATTGGAGTTACAAATGAGAACTAAAAGCTGACTAAAGTGTCCTGTTAACCTGCCAGCTTTCAAAGAAACTCCTTTGGAAAGTAGCGTGGGTAGGTTCACCATGACGATCAACCTTGTCCATCCACAGATGTGTTTAGTCTCCAGAGGTTTTTCCTATAGTTAAGAAAACCAGGCCAAACTTGGAACAGAGGGGGAAAAAAAGCTCTGTTTCAAAATTACAGTTGGGCACTAACAAGTCTACTTAAGGGTCATCCGGGATATCATTTTATTTGAGTCTTACCTGAATTAAGGTCCAGACTCTACAAAATCAGATGTTAACTTGTAGAAGATTGATAAACTATCAAATTATATTTATTTGGTAGGAAACGGAACCCCAAAGGTTTTGGTTTTATTGTCCTGTACGTTTTTAGCCAAGTTTGTATTAGGTTAAACTATATGAAATTTCATTGTATATAGGTCAAAAAGTTGAATATTGGCAATATTAAGGTTAGATATAAAAAGCTGGTTCACAGTAGATGTTAAAGTTGGGCCAATAGGCTAGTCTCTTACCCCCTGACTCTATTAACCAGTTTTTGCAGTCTGGAACCAGCTTTAACATACTACTGATTTTTCTCATCAATGGGTTTAAATTAGTCTTTGACACAAAACTCATTCTCTTTTTCGTGCTGGTAAGAAAAAATACCCGATATTGCATAATTTATGAAGAACAGAAATTAATTTCTGATAGTTCTGGCAGAAGATGGACAGGCAAAAGAACACAGGCATGTAAGAGAAAGGAGGGTAGCAAGCATCATTGTATCAGGAGCCCGTTCCCTTGATATCTAACCCACTTCACAAGAATGGCATGAATGCATCAGGTCTGTCCTACTGACCTAATCCCTTTTTTTTTTTTTTAAGAGAGAAGGACAGTGAGAGAGAGACAGAGAGAATCAATTTTTATTTAGTTTTTCACATGGCTTTAGTTGCTCTGACACTTAGTTGTGTATGTGGGTTGCTGGGGTTTGAACCCGTGTACTTGTGTATGCTGGGCAAGCACCATAACCACTGAGCCACTGCTCCAGCCCCCCTAATCACCTCTTAAAGGTCGCCTCTCGACTCTGTTGCAGTGAGGATTAAATTTCCAACACATGAACTTTAGGAGACACATTCAAACCATAGCATTTGCTATGTATTTGTATGAGAGTAACTTTTTTAAATTTTTTTGAAAATTAACCCTAAAATTTGGGGCTGTCCATTTTAAGACCAAGTGTGGGACCTTAGCCTTGGATAAGAGGGATCGCTTAACCCCCTAAGCATTAAATACATCAATGGGTTTCTAAGGCCTCTTTTGGCTCAAACTCTGGCATTCTCCAGCTGTCCTGTTCTGCCTTTCCTGAATGCAATGGTGTGGACATAGTAATCACATTCGCTTCCCTTTTTCCACCTTTTACTGACAGCTGTCTTCACTGGACTTTCTATAAGCACTGTTGGGAAAATAATGACTCACCCTTTCTGGAAGGCAATGTGAATGTACATGTCAATATTTTAAGTATGCAAACTATTGGATTCAATGTCTCTAATTCTAGAGACTGACCCAAAGAAATAGCTAGACATGTAAAGGAATGTTCTTGGCAGCATCATTTATAATAGTGAAAAATGGCTAAAGAACTAAATATCTAACACCTGCAGACTAAGTCATAAAGTGCTGTACAGCAATATCATAGAACAGTATGCATCCAACAAATGGTGATTCTGGTATATATTTATTGAGATATATAGCTATATATATCACTTATATGCCCATATATATTATATGCCCATATCTCAATACAATAATATGGTAAGCAGAAAAAAAAAACCAAGTTACAAATGCATTCTATGAGCCCATTTACATAATATAATAATACACATGGGTACATTTATGTATGGACTTATATAACAGTAGAATCACAGAGCAAAAATGTGGATACACTGGTGTCAGGATATTCACAGGGCTCATTTCTGGTGCAGCAATTATAGGTGGTACAATATAGGTGACAGTTTTTTTTTCTTCTTTAGAATTTTTTTATTTTTCTGCAGCAAGTCTCTCCCCACACCCCACCATAGTATGGGGAATGTGGGGGAAAGGCTGCTATTTTCCTTTTGGGAAAAGATGTAAAAAAATAATAATTCAATAAGTGGAATTAATAGAAAGCCTGAAATTAATAGCAGAGGAATTAGAACGATTTTCTTCAGAGTTGCTGGGCTTAGTGATTTAATACTCAGGTGACAGGAGTTTATTTTCCCATATGGAGGTGCCAGCAATAGATCACTTCACAGGTGCAGGCCTTGAAAACCGAAGGGAAAAATATGTTCTGTCAATCAACATTGCTAAGCTACTGTTAATTATCATGTTCTTTGCTCCGGGACCCCTCCCTTCCTGAAGCCAGGGATTTGCTATTTGGAGTTATGCTTAGCTGTATTCCAGCACATCTTTCTTATTCACTTGACAAATCTGCTCAGTTACATACCACAGTTGAATTCAATACGAAATCAGTTACTCCTCTTTCCAAAACATTAGTTATGTGGCAGGGTTTTTTTCTAGTTAAAAAAACTGAGTAATCTCTGAGCTATAATTTTCCTTGTGCCCCACTGCTTCTACACAACCTACTCCAAACACCTACTAATTTCAACGTCACTGCGAGTTGAGGTCATTGTGCAAAATAGCATTTCCCTAAACATTTTTAACCCAGAACTGGTAGTGTAGGATTTAAGGTATGATTTCAATAAAAAGTTTACTGCTCTAATAACACTGGAAACATCCTAAGAAACCAACCAGGTTAAACAATTAGACAAAGTTATCATGGACTCTGTAGAATCTTCTAAACTTACAATGTGCTTGTGTTCAGTGTAGTCTCCAGGGAGGGTATGGGTAAACAGGGTTCATCAGACCCAAGGTTACTCCATTGATGACTATTTTGGGGGAGCACTGTTCTGCAGAAGTTCTTAGAGATATGCTAACTTAAAGCACTGCCCCTGAAGGCAGTAACTTCTGTATTTAAAATTTTTGTTAAAATTTAAATACAAAAGAAAATAGAAAAGAATGGAGTAAAGGTTCAAAGGGGAAGGAATTGGAAAGGGCATAAATCTGTCACTGGCAACATCAAGATGAAAATTTTGAAATTGGACATGAAGAATTTTTTTTTCTGTTTAAGTTGAGAATGATAATGTCCTCAGAACACATATAAATGTTTTAGAGAAGGAAGAGGCAGAGGGATTATGAAAAGGGAATTTGGATTGTAAGCAACCATGAAGCCTGGTCATTTTTCATCTTGTGAAGATGATTAGTAACTTTGTGGTGGGGGGCATGAATCACTGAGATTTGCAACTTACTGAAACTCAAATGGTTTGTTTTTCACCAGGAAGCTGAACTTTGATGCACAAGTCTACAGAGGCCTCTCCTTATCACTTCAGATAGGACATATACAACAGGTACTCAGTGTCCTGACCACAGCCCTCGGAAGTCACTTCCCTCAGGCTGAGATGGCTTTCTACCACAAGCACCTAGATGTCTCTGCCCAAGGATTCAGGATGTTCTGTGCCTAGGATTGAGCACAGAGCAGACCAGAGGCACTGGGGAGTTAATACTCCACGACAGCCCTCAGCCAAGGACAGATGGGAGTCGGTGCATAAATACTCCAGCTTCCTCACCCTCAGGAAGAAGTCTCACACACTCTCCCAGAGGTCCCTAGTTGGATTGATCCTGGTAGTGGTTGCTTTTCTTTCCTACCTCATCTTCCTATTCCTCTACCTCAACTTCATTTAATCACATCCCAAACAAACTAGAGTTGTTCAATAGTATCAACAGGAGATTGGTTCCAGGACTCCTCTTGCATATCAAATCCCATGGATGTTTAAGTCCCTTATATAAAATAGCATAGGATTCACACATAACCTATGCAATCCTCTTGTATATTATAAACCAACTCTAGATTACTTATGCAGTTTAATGCTAATACATTGTGGTCCTAATATAATGTCAATGTTATGTAAAGAATGACTATGGGCTGGAGCAGTGGCTTGGCGGTTATGGCACTTGCCTGGCATGTGCAGACTATACTGTATCGTTTCAGAAATAATGACACGAAAAAACATCAGTGCACATTCAATATAGATGCAAACCCCCCTCCCCGAACATTTTGAATCTGCGACTGAATGAATCCACAGATGTGAAATTCAAGGATATGGAGGGCTAACTGTATACCACATTTTCTTTATGCATTCATGGGTTGACATGTAGGTCTATTCCATATCTTGATTATTAAGAATAATGCTGCAGTGAACAAGGGAGAGCAAATACCTGTTCGATATACTTATTTCATGTCCTTTGGATATTTACTAGGTAGTAGGAATCAAAGATCTTTGACAGAAAACCAAAAAACACTGATGAAAGAAACTGAAGATGATACAAGTTAAATGGGAATATATTTCATGCTCATAGATTATAAGAATTAATATTGTTAAAATGTTCATATTCCTCAGGGCAATCTAAATATTCAATGCAATTGCTATAGAAATACTAATGATACTCTTCATAGAAATAGAAAGAACAATCCTAAAATTCGTATGGAACCATGAAAGACACTGAAAAGCCAAGGCAATCTTGAGCAAAAATAACAAAGCTAGAGGTGCCACAGTCTGACCTCAAAACATACGACAAAATTACAGTACTCAAAACAAAGGCTTTGTTATAAAAACAGACATATCAAGGAATAGAACAGAATAGAGCCAATAAATAAACCCTCACACTTACAGCGAACTGATTTTTAACAAAGGTGCCGGGAACACACGTGTGGAGTACTCTTGGAGTAAATACAGTGCTTAAATAAATGGTGCTTGGAAAACTGAATATCCACATGCAGAAGAATGAGCCTAGACCCCCATATCCAATTACAGAAAGAAAGCAACTCAGAACAGATGGAAGACTTAAATGTACGCTCCCAAAGCTACCGGGAAAAAACATAGAAATATTTTATAACATTAGTCTGGGCAGAGATTTTTTTTTATAAGACTTTAAAAGCATAAGCAAGGGGCTGGAGCGGTGGCTCGGCGGTTATGGTGCCTGCCTAGCATGCGTGAGTGCGCGAGTTCAAACCCCAGCACCACGTACACAACGAAGTCTCGGAGCAATGAAAGCCACATGAAAAACTAAATAAAAATTGTTTAAAAAAAAAAGCATAAGCAATAAGATCAAAAATAGAGAAACAGAATTATACCAAGTTAAAAAGGTTCTACACAGCAAAAGAAATAGTCAACAGAGTAAAGAGCCCACAGAACAGGAGAAAATATTTGCAAGCTTTGCATATGATAAGGGGTTGATATCCAGAATACATAAGGAACTCAAACAACTCAATAGCCAGAAAACAAATAACTGGATTTAAAAATGAACAAGGATCCAAATAAACATTTCTCAAAAGAAAACCTACCAATGATGGCCAAGAGATACATGAAAAAATGCTAATCATCAGAGAAATGCAAATCAAAACCACAATGACAGATTATCTCACCTCCATTAGAAAAACTGTTATCAAAAAGACAAAAAAAGGGGCTGGAGCAGTGGCTTGGTGGTTGAGGTGCTTGCCTAGCATACGCAAGTACAAGAGTTCAAACCCCAGCACCCACATACACAACTAAGTGTCAGAGCAATGAGGGCCACGTGAAAAACTAAATAAAAATTGATTCTTTAAAAAAAAAAAGACAAAAACAATAACAAATGCTGGCATGGATGTGGAGAAAGGGGAACTTTCATACGTTGTTGCTGGGAATGTGAATGAGTACAGCCATTATGGAAGAGGAGGAGGTTTCTCAAAAACTTAGCTACTCTGATCACTGAATTGATGGTACTATTATTTAAGCCCCTTACTACTACCAGTCAGAAAATACTGGGAGCTGCATTTTACAAGAGTAGCCAAGATTCATCTTCAGCCTATCATGGACCCACCACAAAACACACGTCACACCTTTTGGGCCTCCATAATCAGGGAAGTCATAATACCCTTAGGCATGGTGAGGAACTAAATAATATTTTTTTTTAAGAGAGAGGGACAGTGAGAGAGACAGAGAAAGAGAGAAACAACTTTATTTAGTTTTTCACATGGCCTTAGTTGCTCCAACACTCAGTTGTGTACATGGTGCTGGGGTTTGAACCTGGGTCCTCGTGCTTGCCAGGCAAGCGCCGAAACTGCTGAGCCACCGCTCCAGCCCCAATATTCTTTAAAAACAAATTCAACCCCTGTAATAAATAGTAGAATCACTCAGAGTAGCCAAAAAACAGAAGTAAATTGAGTGCCCATTGGTGAGAAGATGGATAAGAAAATGTGGATATATCCATATAATGGAATATTGTTCAGCCTTAAAAAGGAGATTCTGATACATGCTACAACATTGCTGAACCTTGAGGATGTTATAGTAAGGGAAATAAACCAGACACAAAAGGGCAAATATTACATGATTCCACTTATGGGAGGTACCTAGAGTAATTACATTAACAGAAATAGAAAGCAGAATGATGGTTACCAGGAACTGGAGGAGGGGAAGGAGAATTATTGTTCAGTGGGTATAGTTTCAGTTCTAAAAGATCAAAAGGGCTCTGGAGATGAATGGTGGGTGATGGTTGCACAATAACATGAATGAACAATGTCACAGAACTGCACGTTTAAAAACGGTTCAAATGCTAAATTTTACATTTTGTGTTTTACCACGATCAAAAAAAAAAAAAACAAAACCAAAATCAGACAGACAGCGTAGAATTAGAAAACAGATTGGAAGAGATTATTGTTGCTGTTGTTGTTTTCTTTTCATGCTAAGTATTGAAGACGTTTTTGTTTATTTTGTTTGCAAATAGAATTGGTAGAGTCCTTATTTTGCAGAAATAATCTGTAAAAACTCTGGACCAGCATCTAAATTCTGGACTCTCCCGAGAGGGTGACAGTCATCTGAAGCAAAGCCCAAGAGGGCCCAAAATGTGACAATATCCCCCTAAGCATTTTCCCTGTTTCCCTGTATGTGCCATGGGTCATCCTGTGCAGGACACACTCAGATGGGGCCTTTTGATGCTGGGAACAAAGTGCAGCCCCTCAGCTGTGCCTTTTCCATGCTTAGTTATCTTCGGCTTCCTGGTGATGTCAAATTCTCAGGATGGAGAAGGGCCTGCTGTTCACAAAACAGGTTGGTTAGAAATTACTGTCCCAGCAAGCAAAGCCAGGAATCTTTCTAATGTGGACAACCCTCCTGGAATCAAGTGTTTGGACTGAGACACACCCGCCAGGAGGTATGATCTGATCTCCCAGGGCACCAGATCCCAGGTCAGAGCCCAGGTCAGGTCCCAGGTCCATGAAAGCTGATTAAACCCCATGCTGCTTTCCTTGTACCTAAGGGCAATTCCTGAAAGCCTGTTCTGGGTCACAGTATTTTGTTTCAGATGAGAAATTTATTTGTGGCCAAATGATTTTTTTCTGGGTCAAGTTGATACATACTTGAGGAAGACTCCTGGAGTTAGAATCTGTTTTTAACATTCAGCTTAATTTTCAATCACAAAACACATGGAGTGGATACTCACAAATAGTTGTAAGAGGTCAAAAGTCCACAGCAATATTATTCACAATAGCCAAAAAGGTGGAAGCAACCCCAGTGTCCACAGACAGAAGCATGATAAATAAAATGTGGTGTATATATATATACACAATGGACTCACATTCAGCCTTAAAGAGGAAATTCTGACATGCTACAACAGGGTATGAAATAAAAGATGAATTAAAAGGGAGCCTCTGGGACCCTTCAATCAAATCAGTCATCCTATGTGGCATGGTCCCAAGGCCATGGCTGACTGCCCATCTGTACCCTGAGCTCACCCGTTCTAATAGCCAAAGGATTCATTTTTTTTGATCTCACACATAAGAACCACTTAAAATCAGTACTAGGTATGTTGACTTTGTGAAAATTCATGAAGCTGGATACTGATGGAAGTACTTTGTGATACTTCAACAAGAAATTAAACATGTAATAAGATCAAATGAACAGATTCATTTAGTGACTGAAGAATCCCAACACCCAAACGCATTGAGTGAGCCCTTCATCCCAAGATGAAGGGAAAAGAAAAAGCTTAAGAACATGGCTGGGGCAGGTCACAAACTCTGAAGATGGTTATGCGTTAGATAAAAGTATTGCATCAATGTTTGATTTCTTGGTTTTGCTCATATATGGTGCTTATGTAAGAGAAGACCTTGCTTCTAGGATTGGGAGGTACATAGGTGGGGTGCATCCAGTGTATGTCTGAATAGTTCATAAAATATACTACTACATGTATATAACTCCATAAAGAAATAATTATGTTAAGCATGGTGATGCACACCTGTAATCCTAGTGACTCAGGAGGTGGAGTCAGCAGAAGGATCATGAGTAAAAGGCCAACCTAGGTACTTTAAGGTGACCCTGTCTCAAAGCAAAAAAAAAAAACAACAAAAAAACGAAAAAGGGCTGGGGATGTAGCTCAGTAGTAGAGCACTCCTGCGTTCAATCCCGAGCACCACAAACAATTACTTATTTATAGATTTACACATTTATATAAACGTGTGTTCATGTATGTGCGTGTGTGTGTGTGTGTGTGGAAAGAATGACAGCGCATGGGACAAAATGTAAACAATTGATGAATCTGTAACTATGGCAAAGGGCATATGAGAATTCTTTGTACTACTCTTGTAACTCTTCTGGAAGTTTAAAATTTAATCAATAAAAACCACTTTCTATCTCTTTCAGGGAATAAAAACCACTTCGAAACTGTACCCAAGAATGAATACCAAGCTTCTGGGAACCACTTTCCCAATTTCTCTTACTACAGCTCCAAAACTCACTTAGCACATTCTTGCTGTTGGGAACTCTCTCTTTGGAATGTTCGGTCAGCTCTGTTCCTTGCCCTCAAAATCTGGAACACAGGGCTGGAGTGGTGGCTTAGCGATTGGAGCACTTGACTGGCATGCACAAGGACCCAGGTTTGAACTCCAGTACCATATACACAACTAGGGGCCGGAGAAACAAAGGCCAGATGGAAAAATAAATAAAACTGATTCTTTTTCTCTCCCTCATTCTCTCCTTTTCTCTTAAAAAAAAAAAAATCTGGAGCAAGCCAGCGGAAGTGTGGCCAGCTGCCCTGGGAGCCACACCTCTTCCTGCACAAACTGCTAGGCTTTGAGGCATGGCCACACCATGGCCCTTGTACACTGTGACCACACCCAGTACAGCATATCAGGGCCTCTGCTTAGTGTCCCAGGGGAAGCAAATGTTCAGTGGCCTCTTGCCCAGGGGTAGGCCAGTTTAGCTTCCTGATGAGTTCTGGCACCCACAGCTCTGGTATGAAGTGTTCTCTGGTTGCTAATTTCTGTATAATGAGACTTTAAACCTCCCTGAGCCCCAATTTCCTCATTTGTAAAAGGGGTGATGATAGCTGGGCATGGTGGTGCATGCCTGTAATCCATCCACTCAGGAGGCTGAGGCAGGAGGATCACAAGTTCAAGTTTGGCTTCAACAACTTAGTGAGGCCCTGTCTCAATATTAAAAACAAAATAAAACAAAAAACACTGGGGATGTTTTTGGTAGAGAACACATAGGTTCAATCCCAAGTACCATACAAATAAATAAATTTAAGTAAAAAGGACTAGGGATATAAATCAGTGGTAGACTACTTCTGGGTTAATCTCCAGTACAGCAAAAAAAAAAAAGAGGATGATAAATTGGAACTAGTGTAAGGAGGGTACCCATGCCCAAAAAATCAGTTCACGATGGCAGTGGGTACAGCTGTTAGATGTGTGCAGGACACCACCACACAGGAGCACACGTGCACAAAAATATATGTCACTGATGAACTTGCTCAGCACTTTGCTATCAAAGGTTCCAGAAAGGAATGACTTCGATATCCGCATATAGTTAACTTCAGTGTCGCTTGAAAAATAAAAATAATTTTTAGTGGGGGCTGGAGCGGTGGCTCAGCGGTTTCGGCGCCTGCCTGGCAAGCACGAGGAGCCGGGTTCAAACCCCAGCACCACGTACACAACTGAGTGTTGGAGCAACTAAGGCCATGTGAAAAACTAAATAAAGTTGTTTCTGTCTTTCTCTGCCTCTCTCACTGTCCCTCTCTCTTTAAAAAAAATAATAATAATAATAATTTTTAGTGGCATATAAATGACAGATTCAAACTTTTCCTATTAGGAAAACTCTAAAGGCATCTGATCTGGTCTTGGGGGTAGTGCAAGAAAGAACACGTGTGGGGGTCATCTCAGGGGTGGGGGAAACAGCAGAAGGCATGTGAAAGCAGGCTGCTCTGGTGACAGGTGTGTTTTATGTCCCTCAGTAGATTAATACCAAAATCCTAAGGGCAGGCATGGTGTTCCCTGTGTGTATTTTCCCTCCACAGCTCATACCTTAAGTCCAGCTCCTTCCAAATAGTAGATATTCAACAAAGAGCTACGGATTTCGGAAAGGATTGGAAGGTGGTTCTCCAACTTCGGCTACCTATGAGTAATTTCTGCCTCTCTAGCTTGATTCTGAAAAACTTTGAAATTCTAAACTAGCAGCCTTAGTAAATGAATAATGACATATTTAGGCTGCCAGAAATTTCTGCAACCCTCATTAACCTGCATGCTGGGAATAAGAAATTTTTTCTGTAGCATTTTTTTTTTTAATCATAAGATTCTTTTTCCCTTCTGCCTTTGCTGCCCAAACTCTACATTCCTCCGTATACAACAGAACATTATACTTCCTTCTCTGAAGAGTCTGGTCAGCTTTTAAAAAAATAGCATTGTAGATGTGAAAGGCTGAGGATAGACTGAAGCCATCCTGCCTTTAGGGACATCTCAGAAATATCCCTTGTTAATGAACTTCAATCAACAGCAGCTAACCTTTATTGAGAGGCATCTTTAAAGCAGTCTCTTACCTTGTCTTACACATCATCCTGGCACCATTCAACAGTGACTTTTATCAATCCCACCTTACAGATGAGGAAACAGGCTCTGGTTTTGTCCCAAATCATGCAGCTACAACAGGGAATGGCAGCAGGATTCCAGCACTTACAAAACCATGGCCTTTGCACCAGTATTCCCCAAGACAGGGCATCTTTGATGCACTAAAAGCAGCATTGGGCTTTTTAGCATTTGAAAACTCTGCCTGTGGACCACCCGTAAGCCCCTGTGGTTGCCCCCAGGCCAAACTGTCCACCTTCATCTCGGATCCTGGGGCTTTCCCAACCACCCCCACCCTCCTCCTTTAGGAGCTCGGCCTTCCTGCATTTCTGCATCCTCCTAACTCCTTGGCATTTCCTTCCCTCTGGTGATAAGGGCAGTGTGAAGTGCTCTCTCCATGTCCAGTTAAAGGCTTGTCTGGAAGCCAAGAATCGCAGCTGCAATGAAAGCTTCTCCTTGTGAGAGCCCAGGACAGCTCCCCAGTCGCCTTATCTGGAGTTGCCCCTCACCTCCTTCAGGACCAACTCTTCTCCAGGAAGGCTGGACAGTCACTGCAGTGTACATGTCATATCAGAGGTCATAGTCTGCAGGCCTACAGGTCACACTCGGCTTGCTTGGTCTGGCTTGTCTCCCATGGGCTTGCCCTGTCTTTCATGGTTAAGGCCATTTTAACATTTAAATATAAGGACAATTCATGCCAAAATGAAGAAATGTACATAAAATCCAGATTTCTAGCTTCCTACAAATGACAACCTTCATTCACCATGGTGTCATTTCCCTCTTTACATGTATATTTTCATTTATTTATTTTAATTTTAAAGTCAGAGAGAAAAAGAGAGTGAGTCAATTTTATTTGTTTCTTTCTTTTTTTTTTTTTTTCTTGACACTTAGTTGTGTATGTGGTGCTGGGGTTCAAACCTACGTCCTTGCACATGCCAGGCAAGTGCTCCAGCCCTTTTATTTTTTTATTTTTGAAGCAAATATTTTTAAAGGTACATTTAAATTATATAGAATAATGGAATTTGTTGTGACATATTCTTCCATGCAAATAACACATTTTGATCCCATGCACCCCCCCCAAAACCTTCCTTTTCTCTTCCCTTTATTCCCTTCCTTTTCTCTAACAGCCTCCCTGCTTATTTTGTGTCTTTTTTGCCCCCTGCAATGCTGTGAATTGAAACCAGAGCCTTGCATGTACTAGGTAAGCACTCTACCACTGAGCCACGCTACATCTTAAAAAACAGACAAATGACAAGAGTTTTCAATCCTCCTTCCTCTACTGCCCTCCGGGTGGGAAGACATGCATGGGCTTTAAATCAGATTTGGCCCCATTTTTGCTATACAGATTCTGAACCAGGGGCAGAGAAGAAACTCAGAAAGCTAACAATAGTAGTTTAGCCAGGTTATCATAGTAACGATCAAAAGGTGGGGAGGAACAGAGGGGCCATTTCTGGAGAGAGCTGCGTGTGGGGAGACCAGCAAGCCAATTTCAAGATTTCAAGTTGCTGCTGGGTGGGTCACCGGCTCTGGCATCCTTCTGAGAGACTCTAAATTGCACTTCCGTTTTCTTGGTCAAAGGACTGAAAAGAGGGTGCTAATGCCAGCTGAACTTTATAAAGGTGGCCCACAAATGGGATTATATGTCGTTCATCCCCTTCCTCAAAACCCTTGAGGGTTTCCATTTGCCTCTAATTATGGAATCCCAATGCCTCACCCTGCCAGCATATCTGGTCCCTGCTTCCCTTCCCTCTCTACCTCACTTCATGGCTGTCCTTTCTATTACATTTGCTACCCTGTTCCTCTTTCAGTCTCAGACACTGCTCCAGGCCTTTGCACATGCACCTCTCTTGCTTAGGAAGACCTTTCCTCATTGATCCCTTTCTCCTGCACAGGGCAGCTGAAATGTCACCACCTCCCCAGGAAATCTACCTCTCACCCAGGCTGGGAGCCCTGTGCCTCGGGGCTCATGCTTCCAGCCCAGGTTTCTCCAACAGTTACCAGCTTTCCTCATCACTACACAAGCAGTGCTCAGAACTGGTCCTGCCATAGTAGGTGATTATTCAGTGCTATGTGCTTATTTGCATTAGATGAATAAATGAAATTATATATATCACACATTTTTCATTCATTCTGTATATTTACTGAACACCTACTATAACAGGCCAGGTATTAGTTAAGCTTAGGGGATACAATCTCAGTAAACCACAATCTCTGCCTTCAAGAAGCTTGCAGGAGAGTGCTAAATAAGTAGCCATACTTTTCTTGTTTTCGTTTCCTTTACTTCTGGAAGCCCTGACGCAGAAATAGGGAACTCTCAGAAAAGGGTCATTTCCTAATTTACAGTGCAAATCAGGAGCTCTGAACTTCAGCATTGTAAAAATGTGGAACTGGATATTTCTTGGTGGAGATTGTCCTGTGCCTTTGTAGGAAGTGGGGCAGCATCTCTGGCTTCTGCCCACTAGAGGCCAGTAGTTCCTCCACCCAAGCTGCGGCAACCAGAAGTATTTCCAGAGAACTAGTGCCCTAGACTAAACCAGCTGTCCTGGAATAGAAACCCAAGTGACCTACCCCTTCAAGACTGAAACCAATCCAGAATCTGGAAGTAGAATTAGAAAGTGAGAAACGCTCCTGGCATAAATAATGCACACAGAATATAAACACAGATTTTCGAGGTCACTTAAGGGACAGGTCCGAAAAAAGGCAGAAACCAAGGCACTCCCACCACAAATATGACTAAGTGGTCCCCTCTCCCAACATACAGTATGTCCACTGCTTCTTTACCAATGATGCCTCCGGCTTGCTTCCCCCCCCACCCCCCAGGATCTGGGGTTGAACTCAGAAATGTTCTATCACTGAGCTACATCCCTAGCCCTTTTTATTTATTTTGAGACTGGGTCTTACCAAGTGACTCAGGCTGGCCTCAAATTTGCAATCCTTCTGCCTTGGCCTCCCAAGTTGCTGGCATGACAGGTGTGTTCCTCAATGCCTGGCTTCCTTCAGCATTCTCATTTCTCCCACCTTTTAGAGAAAAACTAAGCCACCCAATCACAAAATTATTCATGCTTCTTGACAACACTCAAGAAGCTTGCTCCCTTTAGAGTTACCAGATAAAATAAGTATGCTCAGTTAAATTTGAATTTTTGATAAACCAAAAAAATTAGGATATGTATATTTAAGTATTGCCTATGATGAACTTGCACTGAATTTGAAATCTAAATGTAACTGGTGTCCTGTTTATTTTGCTAAATCTGCAATTCTGCCTTCCTTAAAATTAGCCAGCATATGCCCCAAATCCTCTAAGAAGCCCCTTCCAGCTTCCTCTGACAGAAGCCTGGTATTTTTCAGGTCTGTGTCCTATCTGGCAAAGCAAGCTAATAACCCCAACTTTGGTGAACGATGTGTTCCTGGTGATCTTTGAGATGAATGGTCCCTGCTGGTGGATACCCCTATAATCCCAGCAACTTGGGTAGGCTAAGGTAGGATTACAAACAAGTTTGAGGCCATCCTTAGCAAGGAAGGGAAACTCTGGCTGGATATGTGGCTCAGAAATAAAGGAGATGGGCTCAATCTGCAGTATCAGAGAGAGAGAAAAAGAAAGGAAGGAAAAGGAAAAGGAAGAAAAGAATGGTTCCACTTTGGAGGAAACTCTTAAAAGACAGATGTCGGTAAGGGATAGCTGTGGGTGGCCATCAGACGACAGGACTGGGGGACAGGTGCAGTGGAAAAGTGAAGGGTGGCTGTATTCACAGGTGTCAAACTCAGAAATCACATCCTGCAAAGTAGTGGGGTGAAGGGGTGCCTATATCACGTTTCTGTGATTTCAAGGCTCTGAGGAGAGTCAGCTGAAATTCCTTCCAAGTTTAGGTATAGCCACTATGAAGCGCCACCACTCAGTTTGCAAACTGTGTGACCTGGGGAAATTACTAAATGTCTCCAGGCCTTAGTTTCCGGATATGCAAAATGGGGATAATGACAATGTGAGGATTAAATAAGCAAATGGTTTTAAGGAGCTCAGAAAAAATGCTTTCCTTTCCAAAGGGAGACATGAAGCCAAGTCCATAATGGAGGCATTTCTATGCTTGCTTTCTTGCTCCTTTCATTCATTCATTCAGAGTCAGGGTCTTGCTTTGTTACCCAGGCTGGTCTCAAACTGTTGGGCTCAGGTGATTTTCCTGCCCCAGTCTGCCAAGTAGCCAGTTCACTATTTCTTTCATTCATTCATTCATTCATTCATTTATTTATTTAGAGAGAGGGACAGTGAGAGAGACAGAGAAAGAGAGAAACAACTTTATTTTAGTTTTTCACATGGCCTTCGTTGCTCCAACACTCAGTTGTGTATGCGGTGCTGGGGCTTGAACCCAGGTCTTCGTGCCTGCCAGGCAAGCGCTGAAACCGCTGAACCACCGCTCCAGCCTCTCACTATTTTATTTATTTTCAATTTAATTTAATTTTATATTTTGGAGTGGGGTTGCACACACCACCATGACCAGTTTTTCTCTTTTTTTTCCCCCCCTTTTCATAGTGTTGCTTACTTACTCAAATTTAGGGCCTCATGCAAATGGTTCTCACATTGGAGTGAGTATTAAAGTCACCTGAGGGTGCTAGGCCCCATCCCTAGTTTCTGATTCTTCATATTTGGGGTGGGATCCAAGAATTTCATTCCTAGCACACTCCCAGGTGATACACGTGTTGGTGTCTGGGACCATGTTTTGAGAATCATTGCCAAAAAGCCCTGGGTGCCGTCCTCGCTGCTGATCTGGGAACCGCGTTTCAAGTGTCAATCACTTTATAATATGGGTGCAGATGCAGAAACCTGCGCTTTGCATTTCAGCTTGAAAGGACCCACCTATGATAATTCAGTGTCTCCAAAGGACTTTCTGAGGACAGCAATCACCTGGGCCAGTGTTCATGTCAGGACACGGGGGAGGATGTGGTGGGGGCAATTTCCACTCCTTCCCTTGGAGGTTCTGACTCAGTGGGCTGTGGGAATTTATATTAACCAGTACCCATGGGCACGCCTATTGCATGAGAAGGTTGGGGAAGGAAACCCTCCCAGTAGAACCTCGTTATTTAGAAGAAGAAATGAAAACGTGAAGTGAGTGCTCTGTGTACTCTGGCCACAACTGGCCCAGCAAACCCTGGTACTCATGGCAACACCACCCCTTAGACCCTGGTTTTACTTCACCTAACTGAAGGTGAGTCTAGTCCCTGCAGGGAAAACCAGGACCCATCACAGAGACAATGCAAGCACACAGGGGGAACTTAGCTCCTCCTGATGTGCTCCGTGAAGATCCCAGGGCTTGAGGACCTTGCTATTACCTGCAGGAACAAACAACAGGGGCAGATGTTTGTTGAGCCACTATTATGTACCAGTCAGTAGCTAAGGGCTTGTTAGCGTGATAGAATCTTTAAAACAGCAGCATTATGAGGGATGGGGCCTTATCCCTGATTTCCAGGTGGGGAGACTGAGGCTCAAAGAGTTGAGATAATTTGCTCAAAGTCACATGGGTAGCAGGAAATGGAGCTGGGATAAGCCAGTCCACTTCAGAGGTAGGTACGGTTCTTAACCTCACCTATCCTACCCACATGTTGAAGGAAGATGTGGCTAAGCAGGAGACCTCTGGGAACCATATGGCCTCCAGGTTCAGGTCAATGGTGAATGGAGAATGTAAGATGTGCTTACCTAAATGGTTACCTACCACTTCTTGACCATCTCTTGACTGCTCCCCACTTCACCACAAGTGGCCCATGCTGCCCAGCCCACCCACAGTGAGACCCTGAACCCTGTCTCACCCCTTAGAGATATCAATATCTCATTTTCCATCCTCTTCCCTCCCCCAGTACACAACCTCAGATTTCTTCTTTAGGCTGATTTCAGGCAATGGTTTAGAGAGCCCTAGTTTATACTAGGCTGTGAATGACTGATGCTCTGCCATTAAGTGCTACTTACTAAACCAAAATGAATTTCCAAATTAAAACCTCTATGAGATATCACCTCACACTTGCTGGAATGGCTATGATCAGAAAGATGAAAGGTAAGTGGTGAAGAGGATGTGGAGAAAAGGGGAGCTCTTCGTATTGTTGATGGGAATTTAAATTAAGATAGCCATTATGAAAAATGGTACAGAGACTCAAAATAAACCAGGAATGGTGGCACACACCTGTAATCCCAGCTACATAGGAGACCGAGACAGGAGAATGGCAAGTTCAAGGCCAGCCTAGGCAGCTTTAGTGACACCCTGTCTCAAAAAACAAAACAAAACAAAACAAAACTAAACTAAAAGGGGCTAGAGAAGGAGTTCAGTGGTAATGCACTCGCCTAGCAAGTACATGGCCCTGGGTTCAGTTCCCAGTATTGCAATAAAGAAGTGAGAGGGGCTGGAGTGGTGGCTCAGCAGTTCCAGCGCTTGCCTGGCAATGCGCAAGGATGCGTGTTCAAACCCCAGCACCACATTCGCAACAAAGTGCCCAAGCAATGAACACCACATGAAAAACTAAATAAAATTTGATTGTCTTTCTCTCTCTCTCTCTCACTATCCCTCTCTCTTTCAAAAAAAGAAGTGAGGGGCTAGGGATGTAGTTCAGAAGAAGAGTGCTTGCCTAGCATACATAAAGCCCTGGGTTTGATCCCCAACACCATAAATAAATAAATAAATTAATTAAATAAATGAATGAATGAATAAAAAATAAAAACAGAACAACCATATGATCCAGCAATCCCACAACATTTCAGATAAAATGAAATCAATATGCAGAAGAGATCTGCTCTCTCTTGTTCACTGCAGCATTATTGAAAGTAGGCAAATTATACAATCACCCAAGTGTCCATCAATGAATGAAACGACAAAGAAAATGTGATAAATACAGGGACACTATTTGGTCTCATAAAAGAAGGAATCCTGTCGTCTGTGACACACAGATGTGAATCTGGAAGGCATTATGCTAAGTGAAATAAGCCAGGTTACAAAATTTCAGTTAGGACCAATAAGTTCAAGATATCTACTGTAAAACATAGTGGCTACAGTGAATAACAATATACTGTGTTCTTTTTCTTCACCTGGGTACTGGGGATTGAACTCAGGGGAGCTCTACCACTGGGCCACATCCCCTATCCTTTTTATTCTGAGACCAGTCTGGCTAAAAGCTAAAGCTGACCTCACTTGCCATCCTACTGCCTCAGCCTCCTGAGTTGCTAGGATTACACAGTTGTAAATTAGAAGTTTTTAATACTTCCAGGTGGGAGGGCTTTTTTGTTTTTTTTGAGTTTATCTTTTCTTTTTCCTTTCGTTTTCCCCCATTCCTTTATTGGTGCATTATAATTACATATATATATACACACACATATATATGTATATATATACACACACATATATATATATAAACAGTGGGATTCATTGAAAATGAGTTCATCTTTTCTTTGACAAACTGAAGCATTGTTGAAGTTTGCCTAAAGATTATTTAATTATCTAGGAGAATATAACCAAGTTTGACTTTGCAATGTGTTACCAATTAAGGGCTCAGACAGTTTGAGATTACATGTTGATAGGGGACAGATACAAGTGGTGGGAACACCAGGTTGATGGAACAACTCATTAAAATGGGCCCACTATGTGACCCCCCACATGCTTGCTTTTTCAAGAAGCAATTTACCTGCAGCTTTGCCTGACTAAAGTGGACAGGGTATGTCACATTCCTCAGCAAACCATCTGTTATTTGCAGAAGAAATGCAGACCCCAAATAATGTCAATAAAAGGAACCCAAGTTACCCTGAAGAGGGAGACTTTTGTGATCATTTTAACAGACCACATCTTGGAAGTCAAAGGAGATAAGGATAATTCCTCCTAAGCATAACATTTGTTAAGAATCCAATTAGAATCAATCAGCATGAGCCAAAGTGATCTAGAGTTGTCATGGTAGTGAGGACTTGAAAGTCTGCTTTCATCCTGCTGTCAGTCAAAAGTCAAGAGGTGGAGGGCTGGAGCAGCGGCTCAGCAGTTACAGCACTTGCCTGGCATGCCTAGCATGCCTGGCATGCATGAGGACCCAGGTTCAAACCCCGGCACCATGTAAGCAGTGAATTATTGGAGCAATGAAAGCCACATGAAAAACCAAATACATTGATTCTTTTTCTCTCTCTTACTGTCCGTTTCTCTTAAAAAAAAAAAGGTGGACCTGGACAGACTCCCTGGAAACTACTTCTCTGGGATCCTCATAAAACTACAGTGCAGGAGAGGACACACTTTCTCCCTTGAGATTGCCCCCTTCCCCTTACCCATCCCTTCTAATAAAACTCCTTGCCTGTTACTCTGAGCAACATGTCTGAAGTCTTTCTGACTTGATCTCAAGAATCGGCGTTTGAACTGGGGGGGCCTTCGCACTGCCAATGTTATCCTACAGATTTCTGTCCAGAAAAAAAAGGAGAAAAACCTAAAATTTGCAGTTTTATTGTAAGTTATGATTTTTAGGATGCTAACCAGTGTTGATTTTTAACTCAGAAAACATATCACAGGATACCTAAGTTGAGTAAAAATACGGTATTTGTCAAAGTATTCTTGGACACATGAGATGAAAAAAGCTTTGATGACTGTTTCTTTTACATTCTATGAGAGCCCCATTTTAACTTCCTGAAAATTATACATGGACATAATTATATTTCACAACTACATCTCCCTCCTTGACATCCTCCAAATTATGAAATTTAGAGCTACAGGGAAGGTTACAGAAACACGTGGTTGAGGAGTAACAAGGGAGGGGAACCTGATTTTTAAAAAACAGTCCCCTGGGGCATATGTTGAAACCTATCAGAAATTGTAGTATCAGAAATTGTTGACCACAATGTGCTGGAGACCATATCCTGTAAAACCTTGCAATCCACTGCTTTTTGTAAACACTAACAGGAACTGCTACCCAATAAGCTCATGGAATTCCTGGAAAGTCATGCTCTGGGAGGCTGACCCGAGACCTCAAGGCATTTGAAGCAGCTGGTGAAATGCATGGTGCATGTGCAAAAAAAAGTCAACAGCTGTTCCAGAGAAGGCTGCTGTCCACCTGGCCTCTCCAGATGGAGTTTTTGGGGAGAGTGAGCGGGAAAAGGAAAAGCAGTCACAGTGCCCCGTGAGGGAGGCCACTTAGGGTGGGGGTTCCTAAGACAGTTGTACTAACCAAACCCCAGCTCTCAGTTTTCTATCAGTAAAAGGTGGGAGCTTAGATCATATAGAGGGTAAGCTTTTGCTGTCCAGTGTGGTAGTCAGCAACCACACTTGGCTACTGAGCATTTGAGATGCATCTGGTCTGAACTGAGATACACTGTGTAAAATACACACTGGATTTCAAAGGCATGCTACAATACATATTTCAAAACATGTATACATGATAAATGCACACATCTTTGTCAATTAAAAGATGGTTTAAAAAGGTAAAATATCTTATTAAAACGTATTTATGACATTGACACAACGGTATTTTAGATATATTAAGTTTAACAAAATCCATTATTGGAATGAAATATATTATTGTAATGAATTTCACTTTTTTTTGTACCAAAGGTGCTTAACCACTGAGCCACATCCTCATCCCTTTTTATATTTTATTTTGAGACACGGGTGCACTAAATTGCTGAGGGCCTCGCTAAGTTGCTGAGGCTGGCTTTGAACTTGTGATCCTCCAGTCTTAACTTCTGGAGTCACTGGGATTACAGGCGTGTGCCCCCACGCCCAGCTTTTTTATCTTTTTGTTTGAGGAAACCAGGGATTAATTGAATCCTGGTGCATACTACCCCCGAGTTACATCCCCAATCCTTTTTATTTATTATTTTTTTTTTCAGGGCTGAGGACCGAACTCCGGGCCTTGCACCTGCTAGGCAAGCGCTCTGCCACTGACCTAAATCCCCAATCCCTCCTTTTTATTTTTTATTTTGAGGCAGGGTCTTGCTAAATTGTTGAGACTGGCCTGAAACTTGCAATCCTGCTTTAGCTGCCGTAGTTGCTGGGATTACAGGCATGCACCACAACGCCTGGTTTATTTTCTTTTTAACATTTATCATGTGGCTACTAGAAAAATTTGAATTACACCTGTAGCTTGCATATTTCTATTGGATAGCACTGTGCCTCTCCTGGTTTCAATGCCTATGAAAATCTACTTTATGGAAAACAAAAGACATACCTAAATACTGATGTCAGGCATGCTTTGCAATGTTATTGTAAATAAACAATCTGTCACCATGCCAATGGCTCTGACTAAATCTCTAATCACTGTTGTTTCCTCTGCAAGGCACATAGACCTGTCTGGTGACTGCATGGCTCTGTCTCCCTGGACAGCAGCAGGTAATGTCAGATTGTTCACCATTCAGGAGCCATGCAGGGAACCCAAGGGGGCAACCACTGCATCTCTATGGCTTTGAAGCATCCACAGATCCACGTGAGGACTTGTTCAAGGAAATTACCCACTAACACGGGAGTTTTGGTTCTATCCATCATTTTTCATGCCTCTGCCATGTCTGTCAATTCACATAACAGTAAATTGTTGTCTTTGGCTCTATGAGCAGGGGAATAAATTTCTACATAAAGAAAATTCTGAAAACGTAAATGGTGATAGTCAACTGAAGCCCAAGACACACAGTTGTGTCATTCTGGATAACTGAAAACATATTCTGAAGACAGAAATTTTGAAGACTGAATACTATTTCAAATGCCAAGAAGAGACTGAGAGTCAAAGGAACTCAGCTGAGGTAAAGTGAGTCATCAGTCCCCTGTTTATATATTTGGTAGAGCCAAATTTAGCAGTTTGGTTGGTGTCAGAGTTCTCCTATGGCTCCTCAGAAATGTCACTGCAGACATTCCATTTGGCATGATTTGACACCACCACCCAAATTGTACAAAATGACTGCGAGGATCTCCCAAATTGAGCCTCTGCCATGATCTATACCCTCAAGTGACCTCAACTGGTCTACATGGTCTCCATGGCATAAGCAGTTCTGAAGCAGAGGAGAGTAGGATCCTTCTGTTCCAACACATTTCCTTCCTGGTCAATTAAGACCAATTCTCCCTCTATCCCAGAAACAGGGCACTCTATGCATGTGTTGAGGCTGCTGAGGGAGGACTTGCCCAGGAAGTTTAAAATCATTCGTGTCATGGTGGGTAATTCACCTTGGTCCTTTTTGTACATCATTCTTTGCTCTGAAAGGATCCCCCTTGGGGTCAGGGCTATGATGATAAAAGTGCAGACCAAATTCTGCATGGCAGGCGTGGAGTTAAGTTCACTTCCTGACACTACACTGGGGCCACAGCTAAACCTTCCTACACACCAACCCTACCACAATTTTTAGCCTCAGACAAAAGCAAAGTCAGATATCAGCTCAGCCTGTGTGAATTCTGATAACGTGGGTCTACCCAGTCTGGAATGAGAGTTGGGAGGTGGTGGGAGGAGTAGGAGGCAGTGTGGGCAAATTCTGGAGGCAGGTTAGACTTTGGTGGCAGGCCCAGGCCGCTACAGCAATAGGATAGATGGGGGAGCTTTGGTGGGTAGACAGAGCACAGCCTGAAAGTCTTCAAATGTCAAGTTGAAACAGACTTGGTCCAGTTTCTAGCAAGGAACCAGAGTCTTTGAGCATGTGACATGGATCAATAGGATGGCTTGGGAGAAATCAATGAAACAAACATATTTGGTGGTGGTGTAGATGGGCTATGAACATCACCCATATTGTCCACAAGAGAAAGAATGAGAACCTGAGTAGGAAGAGGGACATAGGAGAGGCAAGAAGGGTGTGGGTTTGGGGAACTTCAGAAAGATTTGTCATCACTGGGTGTCTGGATGTGATGGAGGCATGAGGAAAGCTGTGAGACTAAGGAAAATGAACGATCAGGGATACTTCTGAGTATCCTCACCACTAATGCAGAACTACCTGGAACTTCTCCAGCCTAGAGTGACATCTTTCTCTTATATAATGTCTTTCATTCAATACACCCTTGAAATCCAATATCATCAGGCGTATACTTCTATTACTTAGCCTTAGATAACTGTGACTATTTGTTCTAGAGCCTTACCCCCACCTTCCAGTCCTCTGTTTCACCATGACCTTGTAGAGCAGGAAATATTGTCTTTCACAAGTGACTAAGGAAAATTAACCACGTTGCTACAAAAGACTATGGAAAACGTGTTTGTCCAGCATAGAATTTCTGGGGCCAGAGCTACCAGGATGTGATTCCACAGGAACAATAACCACAGGGCATTCTCAATTATCCCAGAATGCTCAATGCTGTGTTATCCACGTGCCCCATGTACTCCCAATCTACATGAGTCATTTCCCTGAGCCAGGACAGATGGAAACCACAAATTAAAGCTTGCTACTGGTGGTTAACAACTCTGGTTAAAAAGACAAACTGGATAGGGGAAGTTAATGATGAAAATGAAGTTCAATGATTGTCTTTCAATTATTTCTGCTTTACACAAAATCACATGAGTACTTATAACCAAGAAAGAAATAATAAGCATGAAGTGGAATTCAGCTGTGAGCCAAGAATTCTCACACTTTATGAAATTATCCTAGCCAGCTCTAGGGCATCAATGATGTCTTTTGAGAAACTCACTGCAATACCATAGGAGAGTCACTTTGAAATTTAGTTCTGCCTCCACATTCCTACATAATATGGGGTCAACCTTGGCTCTCAAGTCAAAGTGCATTCATTTGTTAAGAAAAATTCCTTGGAACCATCGGTTAGGTTATATATTCTCACACAAAGAACTCTTTTATTTCTTTTCTGAGTTTTTCCTTTTTCTTTTCTTTCTTTCCTTTTTTTTTTTTTTTTAATGTACTAGAGATTGAACTCAGGAGTGCTCTACCACTGAGCTGCACTCCAAGTCCTTTTTGAGGCATGGTCTCATTATGTTGTCCAGGTTGGCCTTCAACTTGCAATCCTCCTGCCTCAGCCCAAGTAGCTGGGATTACAGGTGTGTGCCACCACACCTGAACTAAGGAATTTTCAAAGGCAATTTTGACCAAGCTCAATTTTCTTGTTTTGCCTTGACTTTAAAATCTAACTACTATGTTAAGATACAACTCCACTGTGCTTCCTAAGCATCATAAGGTGGTAATTATGGAGCAGCCAATATTTAGTCTAATTTAGGCAATGCTTTGGGTTAAGGAGGGGTTTGGGGTCACCCCTTAAGCATAAATGTCTCAGCATAAGATACAGACCAGGAAACCTGGAGTGTTTAGCTCCCAGTCTGCAGGAGACCTGAGGTTTCTCATGTGCCTCATGCGGGTAGATATTAGAGAAGTTTGACTAAAACCAAGTAAATCAATTGAGAACTGAGACTACTTATGTCCATATAGGTTTATAATTAGGAATGAGAACTGAAACAATCTGTATCAATATAACTTAACCCTCCCTGATCTTCTTGCCCAGAAAGTTAAGCCTATAAACTAATAAGTAGCTTTACTATTTACTGTAGAAAATTTCTAAAAACAATTTGTCCTGGCCAACAGTTTGCTCAAGGGCAGAGAAATAGCTCATTTATCAATGATTTACTTGCCAAGACTCACTTCAAGAACATCACTTTGCTGTATCCACCAATCCTGAGCAAATTTCCCTGAAATCCAATCAGTTCTCTGCTTTGAAAAAGGTAGCGTATATGGATTTGGGTCTAGACCTCCAAATCCTATAAACATGCTGTCCCTTGCCTGCACACTAATAAGATTGTCCTAGTGTGTTCCCCATGATTTCAGTAATGAACTTAGCTTCTCTTCATCAATAGATTCTTTGATTTTGTATAGTCAACAGTTGGCATAATAAATCAGCTGTGTCTCTTGGAAACAAATAAGACTAACGATATCCTTACAGCCCACAGGACTGGGGTAATTATTGAACACAACACTTCTCAGTAATAAAGTTTCATCACTGTTCCTCCTCTGAGGTTAAGACCTGGTGTTTGGAACACATACTTGTAACAGATTTCAAATGCACATTTTACCTCCATTTTTCTACTGCTTTTTTGGCATGATTCTGTATCTTCTAAATTTTCTACAATGAGTATGCGTTCATTTGCAAACAAGTGAAAGGAAACAAAGCAAAGAACCACAAGAAAGGAATCAAGCCCCAAGTACAAATTAGGAATGATCAGCGAGTCTTAAGTAAACACATGTATGCAGTGTATACATATATATGTATATACATTTATATATATGTATATATACACATATACATTAAATACCCATACACATATACACATATATAATACACATTTAAAATCTTAAGCTATCATAGTATACATGTATATATATATATATACACATATATAGTACAATTTAAAATCTTATTAAGGTAAGAAGGTAATTTAATCCCATCAACATGATATAAAAAAGTTGTATAGTTTGAACCTGCTGTATTATTTCTCTTTTGTTTATCTTAAGAAATCTTTGATAAAATACACCATCAAATAACATTTAATCAGTCCAAAGAGAGGCCCAGGAATCTGTGTGTGTTGTGTTTTTGTTTGGGGCTTTTTTTTTTTTTTAGCACTTAAGTCTTACACACAGGTCTACAACATCAATGTGCTGGGAAGCCAAGTTCAGCTTTTGTCACAAAGACTCCCTAGTTGGAAAGGGAAAAGCTGGGTCATTACCAAAGATCCCCTCAACTGCATTACACAGTGTGGCATCTCTGTGCCTGAGTCCTGTGCCGGTATGGAGCACTAAATCACAAAACCCCCAACCTGCTATAAAACATGGTAACAACCCGCGGGCTGCGCTGAGGCGAACCCAGCTGGCCGGAGCTGGCTGAGAGAGCAGGCTTCCCCCGCAGCTGCCGAGTGCCTGAACCTCCCCAGGCAGCAGGCAAAGGGAGCAAGCTGCCCAGTGGAGATCCCAATCGGGCTTCCTTTTACCTTAAAGAAACTTCCTCGCTTCTCCAGACTGCGGGCGCCCATGATCCAAGCTGACATTTCCCCCAGCGAGGTTCTACTGCATGCCGGGGACTCCTGAAGGTAGAGACATTTTTAATGGTTAGCCCAGCCTGTAGGAAATTCCTTTCTAAGCCACAGAACACTCACAACAACAATCCTGCCAAGATCTTTTTCCGTCAACAACACAGTGCCATTTATTTCCCACCAAAGCCCTTACATCTCCTTTCAGCCTGATTTCCTGCCACGGCCAGCACTGTTCCTAGACTGTGCCCCACCTCGCTGCCCCACCCCCTCCTTTAGCAGCTGACGTAGAAGGTCTTTAGGACTGTGGGGAGCATAATGATTGCTTTGTGTGTTTGCTTGACCTCACACTGAAGTCCAAAAAGGATCAATATTAGATGTCCTCATAATCCGCTCTGAAAGCTTATAGATTTAACGTGGCTGATCACAGAGGGACCCTGGAAGAATGAAGTTCTGTAAGACCCAGGAAATCCTGCTGGAAGGAGATGAGGTCATTGTTAGCTCTGTAAGCCCTCTTCCCCCCCAGGCAAGGTCAACAGAAGGGCAGTGGGAAGAAATTCCTGTTCTTCCCTTAGAAATCAGAAAGATTGGGATGCAATCCGGTGTCACTGTTTATAAGAGATCAGTTTGTGTAAGGGGACGGCATGTAAACAGCTCCAGGATCAACCAAGGAGGGTGGGGGTTCACTATGGAAAATTCAAAGGCAGGATAACAACAGAGTCCTGAATCATCATGGTTATTGGAGCTTGGAATTTCCCCTGCTGGAAAACTATAATCCTTCCCTCTGGGCCATAAAGATTTCAACCTTCACTTCTAAAATACATATGTATACACCTGGGGCAGTTGACCTGGCCCAGACCAGCATGCACTGAGGAGGATGGGAGAGTCCCTGAAACTTTCCATATCCAGTGAAAATAGAAAAGTAACCTCCACCTTCAGTATCACTTCCTGCCACAACATGCACAGGATATAGCTCATCCCAACCATAACCAACACAATGGAATGTCAATAAAGGAAGTAGGAAGTAAAAATATCGTTGTACCATTAAGGATTTTTACCAAAAATAAAATAAAATGAAATAAATACCTTTTTTTTCAGTTGTGAGGATCAAGCCTGGGACCTTGCATGTGCTAGATGTGCTAGACTGGCACTCTACCACTAGACTACATCCCTAGTCCCACCATTAGGGAAGGCATATTAAAAGTGGTTCAAGCAGGGCATGGTAGTACACACACTGGGTAGTAATCCCAGTTGCTTTGAGGCAGGACTGCTAGTTCCAGGCCAGCCTGAGGAACTTAGTGAGAACCTGCCTCAAAATAAAATTGAAAAAGGGCTGAGGATGTAACTCAGTGGTATAATGCTTGTGTTCAATCCTGTGTTTAAAAAAATTCCAATTTAAAAAACAAATCTTAAAAAAGTGGTTCCAGGGGCTTGGAACGATGGCTTGGCAGTTACAGAGCTTGCCCAGCATGCGCGAGTTCACGGGTTCAAACCCCAGCACCCAAGTACACAACTAAGTGTCGGAGCAACGAAAGCCATGTGAAAAACTCAATAAAAGTTGAGTTTTTCCCTGTCTGTCTCTCTCTGTCACTCTCTCTTTGAAAAAAAAAGTGGTTCAGGGCAGGTGTGGGGTGGGGTGAGAAGGCAGCAAAACCCAGGCAGCTTCTTTCTCTGCAGGTTTACCCATAATGCTGTTTCTTTATAAGTTGGGGAACAAGAGAGCCAGAAGCACTAAAGGGACATCAAAGTGGCATTAGGGACATTTCAACAAGGGAAAAAACTTAAATTCACTGCAGAGAGGTGCATGGGTGTGAGTAAGCAAGGACCTTCACAGGCAGACTTGTTTGGCCCCATGAGTCACATCTACAGTGCGCTGTGGGTGGAATCTCTTTTAGGAAAAAATAATAATATAGCACACACCCACCCCTGCTTTCAAACCTTTCACCTATTTGAGACATTGTTCCATGGTTCGGTCACTTCAAAGGTTCAGCAGTGTCTTCCCAGCATTTCTTTCCACTTGCAAACTCTGTAAGATGAAGGCCCATACCCCCAAAATCTCGAGAAGGCAGAGAACTTCCCCTGGCTATCCTGCTGACTGCAGAGGGTCAGATTCTCCAACTCAGCATCTGAATGGAACCCAAGCTCCAGGGCCTTTGAAGTTCATCCCTCATTAGCAAAGTCCAAAGACTGGAGCCACTCCAGAAGGAAAACACAGCAGGGTGTTAAGAGCAGGATGGAAACCTTAGGGAGCAAATGATTAACTGTTTAGCTGCAGAAGCACAGAATTTTTTTTTTTTTTTTAAAGCTGCTTTAAACCAAGCCTAAGTTCTGTTATCCTTCTTCCAGACGTTTTCTCAGCAGGGGATTTGACAGCCCCGCAGTCCAGGAATTGCTAAGTGAGAGCCAAGGCCTCATTCCTCCTCAGGATCTGAATTTCTTTGTTCTTTTCTGAAGTTTTTCATATACAAACCCTTTCTGAGGAGCCAAGACATGCAGTGAATTCTGCCTACAGCAGTTTGAATTCCAGAAGTTAACCAGTTTAATTAGCAGCCAGATAACTGCACACTCCACACTTTAACCTCAGTTCAATATCCAGTTTGGTTCCCCATGCAGGATAGGCAGACATTTCTTCAAATGATGCAGGTGGCATCTGTCTTTATTAACAGGCTGCTCCAAGATGGAGTTGGGCACAGGTGACAGAAGACACTGCAAAGTGCCACAGTAGAAACAGAAAATAATGGAAGCTGGGGACGCTCCCAGGGTCCAAGCAGATGGTACAACACACACATAGATGATGATGATGATTTGAACTAAGGGTCTTTAGAGCCCAGAAGAAGTTTCGTTTTGTTTTGTTTAGAGAGGGACAGTGAGAGAGAGAGAAAGACAGAATCAATTTTATTTAGTTTTTCATGTGGCTTTCGTTGAAGAAGTTTTGATTCAAAGTCTTTCCTGTTGTCCTAAGTTTCCTCCCAAACCATGACCTCTAAACCCTCAGCTCAACATGGACAGAAACTTAATTTAATACCATCACTTCTGCCTCCCACTCGGGATTCCCCATCCCTCCCTGTGCATGTCATCCTGCAGTCACATCCTAAAACCACCCCAGGAACAGCTGGACTAAAAGACAAAAATGTACTGTAGTTTGTGAGGCTGTACAATTCCTCCAGACTTAGACAGGTGGAATCTTTTCCTGATTTCCCTGGAGGGTAAAGCACTGGAATCTTGAAAAATGAGCCCAGCAAGCAAGCATGTCCAGTGACCTTTCCAGATGCTAGATAAATGGTAGCCCCCCCACCAAAAAAAAAAAAATCAAACCAAGGGGGACTAAGGACACTGTAAATGGCTTGGAGCTGCCAAGCCTTTTCCAAAACACCACTGAAAGAATGTAAACAAAGCTCTAGTGGGAGCTAAAAGACAAAGGGTGGAAGTAAAAATTTCTTACACTCTCAGAAACACCAGGCTCAGTCCCTTCAGAGGAAGCCTCTCTGTGGCTTTCTAGGTGGCTCCCAGAGCTTCTGCAGAGGTAAAAGAAGATCTGTCCTTAAAGGCGAAAATGACTCCCAGGTCTTCTGGCCAGGCTGCAGGCTGTGCTGCCAGCCCACTGAGCAAGACCATTCAAGGCTGGCTGTCCAACTCATTCCACCCAGAGTGACTGAGGACAGGCACCCACTGAGGCCACCACAGCTTAGACACGGGCTGCAGGCTGTCTAAGGGATTCTAACACAGAGTTCCCAATTTCCAGTTCCCCATTAATGGAGCTGGGTGATTCGAGCATTCTTCCAGAATTTGTTCCCTAGGGCCAGGTTGGGCAAGATTGCAGGTCTGAACTGCATGGTCATTTGCCACTTATCTACAGGGAGGTACGTTCTATGTGAACATCACAAAGTGTACGTACACAAACTAAGCTACAGTGCCACTGTCACTAGGTCATATAATCTTATGATTCCACCGCCCAATACATGGTCTGTTGCTGACAGAAACACATGACTGAATTGAGAGGGGCTTTTCCCATCTTGGCCCCTCCTCTGTCTCCTTTCTTTTTAATTTATTTAATCAAAAGGTACCCTTACTGTTTGAGGTTGAGTATTTTTCATTGACAAGTAAAATCTGTATATATTTGTAGTGTATAAAATGATGTTTTGAAATATTTCTACATTGCAGAATGGCTAAATCAAGATAATTAACATATCCATTCTCACATATTTATCGTTTCTTTGCAGTGAGAACTCTTGAAATCTACTCCCTAAGCATTTTTCAAATGTACACTACATTGCTATTAGCTATAGTCCCCATGGTGTACGATAGAGCTCTTGGACTCACTGCTTCTGTCTAACTGAAATTTTATTGTCTTTGACCAACATCACTCAAATCCCTTCTCTTGTTCCTATTTTATTTGCTTTCAGTCACAAGCATAAACCCACAAGAGAATAGCAGTTGCAAGTATAATGGAGTCCACCACTCACAAATCCGATTTAAAAGAACTTAGCTTATTTGATTCCTGGGTTTCTCATCTCCAAGCTGCTGTGAGAGTTGGCTAGAAAAGCTTTCTAATCATTAGTTTTCTTTTTTCTTTTCCTTCCATTCTCTTCTCTCTCTCTTTCCTCTTTTATTTCTCGCTCTCTCTCTTTTCTTTCTTTCTTTCTTTTTTTTTTTTCAGTACTAGGGATTGAATCCTGGGCCTCACATATGCTAGACAAGCACTGAGCTATAACCCCATTTAAAAAAAATTTTTTTTTAAATTTTGAGACAGGGTCTCGATAAGTTGCCCAGGATGGACTCGAAGCTGTGATCCTCCTGTCTCAAACTCCTGAGTAGCTGAGACTGCAGATGCGAACCACTGCAACTAGCCTATATTCTCCTCCTTATTTTTTATGTATTTATTTTTCTGTGCTGCTGCAGATTGAACCTTGTGCATGCTCGGCTAGTGTTCTACCTCTGAGCTATATCTCCAGCCCAACTTTTATTTTATTTTATTTTTTTTTACCAGCAGAATAAGGCAAGGAAATATGGACTTCAGTCTTAGTAAACAATATCTTGTTACTACAATTATTTTATAGCTCAACTGGCAGAAGTAAAAGAAAATGACTCACCCCAAGGCACCTGTCAGGTAAAGTCCAAATCTGACAAAGACATTTCATGTTTTTGCTTGGTTCCTTAAACAGTTTCCACCATGGCAGATCTTTCTTTTTAATACTTTCGTTTTTTTTGAGAGAGGTAGAAGCAATTGGGGCAGCTCTATGTCAGGATCCAGGGAAGGTTTCTGAATATTTCCATAATTATCTTTGTATTACCATGGATTTTACAAGTTGGACAGAAAAATGTTATTCCAGGCTCTGGCCTGACAATTTGAGTTATGTGAATTAAAAGGAAAAAAAAATGTTCCAAGTGTCTTATATCTCTGTCCAGCACTGGTTTTCTCTCACTCAGTAGTCAAAGTTTTTAAAAATAGTTTTAAGATAGTAAAAACTTTTCATTGAAAAGAGAAACTAATTTAGAGGAATATAAAAAAATCACAGGCAAAGAATTATATTCCCAGACCCCTTACTCAATAATCATGATTGTAAATAGAATTAGGAACAAAGCTCAGTACCTTGATTTTCCTAACAGTGCCAAAGGAAATGTAAAAATAATAGTAGTGTATGTATATATATATATATATTATATACACACACATATATAAAATAGCTACTTATACATGTATATTAGCAAGGTGTTCAGGTTTAAAATGGTGCTTCAGCTACTTAAAGGGTTGGTGTGCAAATGGAGCTAATTCCAGCATCATCCCTTTCCTACATGGAAAACTGATTCATGGACTCATAAAAACTCTCACTCTATTAACATTGCTCTACCAGTACTCACATAGTGACCCAAGGGCAAAAGGTGGGCAGCTCTACTGGTTAGAAAGTCCTCCTTTTCCTGGAGGAAATTCCCTGTTTTTCCTCCCACCCTCACTTCTCCACTTGGGCCATTCAAGAATTAGCTTCCTGAAAAATCTCTTGTATGAGCCTGCTTTGCATTACCATAAGAAAACAGGGAATGGTAACTTTAAAAAGAAAAGAGGTCTATATAAATCTCAGTACTGACATGTCACTGTTGGTGGAATTGCAGACTGGTAAGCCACTCTGGAAAGCAGTGTGGAGACTCCTCCAAAAAATTAGGGTTGGATCCACCTTATGACCCAACGATCCCTCTTCTAGGAATTTTCCCAGAGGAGTTAGAATCAGCACATTACATCGACACAGCAAAATCTATGTTCATAGCAGCTCAACTTACAATAGCTAAATTATGGAAACAACCCAGATGCCACTCACTGGATGAATGGATCCAAAAGATCTGGTATATATATACAATTGAATTCTATGCAGCTATTAGAAACAATGATATTGCAGCCATTGAAGGTAAATGGATGACAATGGAAGAAATCATGCTGAGTGAAGTTAGCCAAACCCAAAGAGTCAAGGGCTGAATGTTTTCACTCATCTGTGGTGGATGGAGCTGAACCCAGGCTTGGGAGAAAGGTAGATAAACTCATGGATTAGAACCATAGAACAAAAATGCAATATGTTAATATTTATGAGATACAGTTGCAAGATACTGCATAAGATATTTGAACAAGCTATAGTGCATGACTTTACAAGAATGTAAATGTTTAATCCTATTGTCCAACATATTGAAGAATATCAAGGGATGATAAGAAGGGAGGAGAAGGGGAAATGTTGTTAGCAAATACATTCCAAGGATTTATAAGTATGTCACTGCATATACTATAGTCATGTATATAAAAATGTTCTTCATAGGTATAAGAATTATGTCACTGTACTTGGGTATTTTAGGAAAAATATAGGACCCAGAAGAGAGTCAAGGGTCAGTGGGATGGGAAGAGCGAGGTAGAGATGTATGTGTGTGGGGATATTGTCCAAATTGTATTGCTGTATTGTGTGCATCTATGAATATATGACAATACATCCCATCGTTATGTACAATCATAATGCACTAATAAAAAATAAATTTAAAAAAATCTCAGTACTGGAGGTTCAAAAGCCACATCTGGAGATGGCTTTCTTGCTGGCCGTCTCAGGGTGGTGCAGGACATCACGTGGTGAGAGACAGGAAGCATCTATGTGTATCTCTATGGGCCTCTACCTCTTCTTATAAATCATGGAAACTCTATCCTGATGATCTTATCTATCCCTAATCACCTCCCAAAGACTGGCTTTCTACACAATATAGTTGGATTAAGTTTTCACCCTCTTCACATCTCACACTGGGGATTCGTTTCCAATATAAGTTTTGGAGGGGACAAACAATACCATCCCTTTTCTATATTCTTGCAGACATCACTGTCCTCCATTGAGTGATAGCTTTTCCTAAACTTGTGGCTCAGATCTCAGGGCTGGTAGACTCTGTCCAACTGTAACATGGTTGAGGAGGGAGAGAGGGGTGCTACCCACGAGGTCCTTGTAATATGTGCATTTTCAAAACTTCTCACTTGAAAATCTCCACGTGGTAAGGGGTTAGAAAGCAGTATACCTGTACAGTGTCTTCATACACACAATATGGACTTCTCCTAAGATACCCGGGCTCTTAACCCAAAGGAACCATGGATGAAGAAACCACACACTCTAGGTCTAGGTCTCCTTGGCATCTACTGTTCAATCTGTTATCACTCCAGTTTAGTGTTTTCTTTTCCAAAGTTCTCAGTTCATGATGGTTAAATAGTCTATGAAGGTGGTTACTTTAATTGGAGTTGCAACTTGGAAGCTCTTTGATTAGGTCTGTAGTGGAGACACAATGTATTAAGTAACTTATTTTCAATGGGTGTGTGTGTGTGTGTGTGTGTGTGGTGCTGATACTTGAATCCAGGGCCTTGTGCCCACTATACAAGTGCCTCTACTACTGAGCTATACAGTGGCCACATGGAGACATTTTTTAAATTAACTATCTCTAAAGACCTTGAGACTAGGATTAACTGATATAGACAGCGTTGTGATACAGGAAAGGGAAGGCAACCAGCATAATGCACAAGGTGCATTACTAAGCAAGTAACCATGGATGAACCCCTCTGGAGAATTCTGGGAGCCAATATAGACCATGTCTCAGAGTTGTGCCAAAACAGGGAAGGAGGAGTATGTCATCCAACTCCATCCTAGTCATTGGTTGAGAGCTGTCAGTTCAGCAGAACTTTTTTCTTTTTCTTTTAAAGAGAGAGGGACAGTGAGAGAGAGAGAGAGAGAGAGAATCAATTTTATTTAGTTATTCGCATGGCTTTCATTGCTCCGACACTTCGTTGTGTACGCGGTGCTAGGGTTTGAACCCACATACTTGCGCATGCCAGGCAAGCACCGTAACTGCTGAGCCACTGCTCTAGCCCCATCAGCAGGACTTCTAACATGTTTTTCTGTGGGCAGTTCTCAGGTAAAGTTTGTATTTGGAAATCAGGCTGTCATGCATGGAAAAGCTAAGTATCTCACAGGTGTGGGAAGGACCTGACAGCATCTGCTACAATTGGCAATTGTATTAGTCTGCTTTCTGTTACTATAATAAAATACTGAGATAATTTATAAAGAGAAAGATTTATTTAGCTCACAGTTCTAAAGATTCCAGTCCAAGAATGGGAAACTCATTGCTTTGGGCCTCTGAACAGCAAGGGTATCATGGCAGGAGCACATGGTGGAGTAAAACCACTCATTTCATCAGCCAAGAAGCAAAGAGGAAATAAGAAAGGGGCTGGGATTCCACAGTACTCATTAAGTGAGTGCCTCCAATGTCTAAGGACCTTCACTAAGTCTTACTTCCTAAATGTTCCCCTATCTCCCAAAGTCATCACCCTGGGGACCAACCCATTAAGACATGGACCTTTAAGGGATATTTATTCAAACTGTAGCAGCATGACCAGGGAATTGTGCATGTCAAGCTTCTCTATTCTAGCATGGCCACAACTAGGTGACTCTGAGTGTTTATTTAGATAGGATATAAGCTTTTCCAGTTCACCAGGGCTTATGGATTGGCTTCCCTCACTCCTGTGCCCTTCGTGACCCACCTACACCCCGAGGGCACATGGGAAAGGAACACATCTGGTACCTGATACTCAGTGTTCTTGATTCTATACACCACATCCCCTCAGCTGAGTGGATCTGGATGGACAACTGACCCAGGCTAGTCATCTGGCTGTTCTCAATGAAAGAATTTTCTGCTCAAGAGCTTGAATTGAAAGTCAGAGTAGGTGCCTACATTTGAAGGCTGGGTTTGGAGCCATACAGCAGCTTATTGATGGGAAGTAGATATCTAGAGTGAACAGAAACAAGAATCCATTAGGCTATAGCAAGTGGAGGTGGGCAGCAAACGTGCAACCAAGGGTCTTGAGCACTTTCAGTGAGTTGATGTTCCTTCCCATCAAATATACTTTGACCAGAATAGTTTCAGAAGGATGAAGCAGGCCATGAGTTCTCAGAAGCAGGTTGAACTTATCATAATCTAATCAGATGTTTAATTCAAAGATCTTGGAATAAATTAAAGCAGACACTGATGAAGGAAAAAACCCGTCAAATAGAACAGAACTTGCAGATGCCTTTGATGAGAATTTCTTCGTAGAGAGAGAGGTTTGAATCAACTGAGTGAAGATTCTTCAATTCAGAGATGAGGACAGACCTAAGCCATGTTTCTAACCTCTTCTGTCACTATTACAAAAGTGAGAGAAGACTTCATTCTCTTTTATTTAAATTACTGACTTGAATTAAATACAATGGATTCAGTTCTTTTGATGAAGGGACAGAGTTGTGGAGTGTTGTAAAGATGTTTTTACCCTGTTATTTTAATCTGGTTTGTATGACCTCAAGGAAGCTTTAACTCTACTTTTAATAAACACAAATATTTTAATTGGAATGATGCCAGTATCAATAGATTTCATGGAGTAGTTTTCTAGAGCAAAGCCCATTAAACCATCTTAATCCTTTTTTTTTAACATAGTACAGCTGAACTCCTTAAAACCATTTTTTAAAAGTTCTGTTTGAATTTTGTACTTTTCTTCTTTCCTAATATAAAAACTGAAAGCTACTGAGGATCCTATGTTTTCGTCTATTTTTATTTTTATTTTTGCAATGCTGGGGACGGAACCTAGGCCTCATACATGCTAGTCAAGCGCTCCAAGCGCTCTACCATTAAGCTATACCCCAGCCCTTTGTATTTTATTCTAAAAGATTTATACTTTCAGCTCTTATGCATAGATCTGTGATCCATCTCAAATTAATTTCTGTATACGATGTGAAATAGAAGGCTGGAGAGTCTATATTTCCCCCTGGATATTCATTTAATTTTAATTTTATGGAAATAGTTTTTAGGGATAAATTCTGTTCCTCATAAACTTTATATCAGAAATGTGATTGATCAAACAGATCTTTGTCCTTATGAAACCTTACTGTTTAAGGTTCCTGCTCCACGAGGTGGCTGTTGTTTTCATTATTTCTACAAAGTTTGAATTTTTCTGCTAAGTATCTGAATTTTGTATGACTGTTTCTTGCTTTATCCATTTTTAGTTAATATCAAATATCAAAGACAACTGCATAGTTTTAGCTCTTTTGCTGTTTTCTTGGTTTTCCCAGACCAAGTCTTTTCCTTTTTTTTTTTTCTTATGGTTTGTTGCTATGTTGCCCTGGCTGAGCTTGAACTCGCAATCCTCCTGCCTCAGTCTCTTGACTAATCCAAGTTCCCCAACTCTCTAAAATTACAATCCAGATATCATTTATCAGCAGAGTTTGATCTCTCATAAATGATGGTGAGTGCAGTTTTACCTACATCACTATCTTATAATACTGGATATTTTGAAATTCTTAGATAATCAGTAAGACAAGTAGAAGTAAATTATCCTCACACTCACTCTGTAGCCCAGCAATGGTCTAGATGTAATTCTGAATTCAGTATGCTTTATTTTTCTGATATTTTAAGTTTAATTAATAACCTATACTATTAGTACAGAGTAAAGAACACAAAGTCCAAATGACCTGTGTCAAAATGGAGTGACAGTCACCTCTCCAAAGGAAGAAAGGAGGAATATCCTTACCATCCAATAAACTAGCTCTTGTGGCATGTGATGCCTGGTATCTCATTACTAGTTTCTTGTTTTTTTCTTTGTGTTTGTATGTTTATTGTGGTACTGGGAATTGAACCTGGGGCCTCTTGCATTCTATGCAAGTGCTCATACCACTGAGCTCATACCCCCATCCATCTTCTTCATTTTCATCCTGCAATATGTTGAGGACTTTCCAAATTTTCAATTTTACCCTTAAGATATAACCTCCCCTTTCAAATACTAATGTGAAAACGTTTAACAACTGGCTTTCTGGGGACTGAAAGCTTTATGTTTTAGCATTTGCCTATTTTACGGTATAAATACTTGCACTGTGGCTGATTTTGACCTTCTAATATGACATCAACAGACTGGCAAAATTCACAAAAATTTAATAATCAGCTCCACTGAGCAATCAGAACAGACTCCAGTTTACCACTGTATTTAATTCACCAATTCTAAGCCACAATGTCTCTGAAGAGGTTGCTTTTATTTGTTTTTTCATACTTTAAATAATAGCAAAAATAAAAAATTAAAATAAAATAAAACTAGATCCCTTGAGTAAAACCAGTGCTTTATCTTTGAAACCACATTATTTGTCACTAATAGAACATGAACTATTTCTGTCTATTATCTTAACCAAGTTAAATGGTACCATCAGAAAAACTTGAAGGAATTCATATGTTCAGTCTGTTATTTTAGACTTAGTGAGTTCCATTTCTTTTAGAGTTTAAAGAGAAGGAAAGATCTTTCTTTAGCTAATTGGAGAGCCTATCTGCTTATTTACAGTAATACTGCCTTATCCATGGTTTCAGGGACCTGAGGTCTACCATGGTTTGGAAATTTTAAATGGAAAATTCCAGGAATAACAATTTGTAAGTTTTAAATTGTGTGCTGTGAGTAGCATGATGAAATCCTGCCTGGGATATGAATGATCACGTTTTCCAGAATTACATGCTGTGTATGCTACCTGCCCATTAGTCATGAAGTTTTTGGATTCACTGTCATAACACAGTGCTTGTTCAAGTAACTCAATGGTCCTAAAGGTCAAGGGCACACCAACAATTGTATATAACAAAGACATGCTAAATAAAGTACTTCCATTAAGTGAAAATGTGGATGGTATTGAAAATAAGAAAAAAAAATCATATGCTAAGATTGTTAAGATCTACAGTAAGACTGAGGGCTGGAGTGGGGGCTCAGCGGTTACTTGCCTGGCATGTGTGAGGATGCAGGATTGAACTCCAGCACCACATACACAATGAAGTGTTGGAGCAACAAAAGTCACATGAAAAACTGAGTTGATTCTTTCTCTCACTGTCCCTCTTTCTTTAAAGAGAGAGAGGAGAGAGTGAGAG
>PVKS010011654.1:34975-56188 GCA_004027875.1 Aplodontia rufa | reverse complement strand
AGAACTGTGAGAAATTGCTGTCCATGTTTGTTCTGGAGTGCAGTTTTGCAGTGTTGCCCTGACTTGTTTGAGGTCACCCAATGTTGGGCATTTTGTCGTAGCAGCACAAATGGACGAATAGACTAAGACATTTACGTTGCCTTGAAAGAGAGATGTAAAGCATGGATATAAAAAAGAGAAGTAAAGCTTGGATAAAGAAACACTGGTTCAGGTCTCTGGCCTGTGGTTTTTCTCCTCCCCAGCCCGACCCTCAGGTCAGAACCGGCTGGACGGGGCAGCTGCACTTGGGCGCTGGTTTACTCTTTGCCTTGCAGCTCTGCTCTCCTCGATTCCTCCCAGGCCTGCAGGAGGGCAGGGCTCCTCAGGGACAGAGCAATGTTGAGATTCCTCCAGAAACGGAATTGGTAGTGGGAGGGGCTCGCCCTGGAAAGAAGGCAGGGAAGGACAGACTGCAGCCAGTCAAACCAACTGACAGTCCTGGGTTTTCATTTCAAGCCCAGAGATGCTGGGGAGGTCATGTCAATGACCCTTTAAAAATCATAGGAGGGGGCTGGAGCGGTGGCTCGGCGGTTACAGCACTTGCCCAGCATGCACAAGTACACGGGTTCAAACCCCAGCACCCACATACACAACTAAGTGTCAGAGCAATGAAAGCCATGTGAAAAACTCAATAAAAATGGATTCTCTCTCTCTCTCATTGTCCTTCTCTCTAGAAAAAAAAATCATAGGAGGGTGTAGCAATGGGATCCCCCACGCACTGCTTGTAGGAATGCAAAATGATGCAGACACTATGGAAGACAGCATGGCTGCTCCGCAAAAAGTTAAGAACAGAATAACCACGCAATCCAGCTACTCTGCTTCTGGACGTATCACCAGAAGGACTGAAAGCAGTCTTGAAGACGTATTTGCACATCAGTATTCGTAGCAGGTATAAGCAACCTGATGGATGAGCAAGAGGTGGTCTATCCATACAAGGACATATTGATCAACCTTTAAAAGGGAAGGCAGAACTGACACATACTCCAACATGGCGATCCCTGAGAGCATCCTGCTAAGTGAAATAAGCCATTCACAGACACAAGAGGATTCCACTGCGTTTCAGGGGCACAGTTTCAGTTTTGCAAGATGAAACATATTCTGGAGATTGTCTTACAGCTAATGCTATCAGGCACTTAGAAATGGTTCAGATGATAAATTTTTGTTGTGTTTTTTACCAAATTAAAAATAAGAGAGAAGTGGGCTGGAACAGTGGCTCGGCAGTTACGGTGCTTGCCTAGCATGTGCGAGGAATTGGATCCAAATCCCAGCACCACGTACACAATAAAGTGTCAGAGCAGAGAAAGCCATGTGAAAAACTAAATAAAATTGATTCTCTCTCTCTCTCTTTAAAAAAAAAATAAATCAGATGATTTAAATAATAATAATGAGGCAAAATAGGTGCAAGGGCAGAGGGGGATATCCAAAACTCCCTCTTCCTGGGGCGCCAAGAAGTGAGAAAAGGTAAACCTGATTCAGACTCCTCTCATCTGAGCTGCTCAGCTCAGGGCCCCGCTTCTGGGCCCCACTTCTCCTCACTGGGGACTGGTGGGGACTCAGAGGCATCTGGAAGGGTAGGAGGAGGAAAGGAAGCTGAGCATTCAGCTGGCACACAGATGGCCAAGGATCACAGCTGCATTGTACCCTAACGGTCCCTCCTCATGCACACACCATCTCTCTGTGCGTGTGTTTATAACTTACTTTCATTTTGATCTTAATCTTGGCCTATTTTTTTTTAAGAGGGAGAGAGAGAAAGAAAAGTGTGAGAGGAAAGAGAATCAACTTTATCTTTTCATCTGGTCTTTGTCTCTCTGACACTTTGGTAATGGGGTTTGAACCCGGGTGCTTGCACACGTCAGGCAAGTGCTCCAACTGCTGAGCCACCACTCCAGCCCCTTGGCCTATTTTTTTTCTCTGTGAAAGTAGTGGAAATGTCAAGAGGTGGTGACATGATGTTGCTTTGGGTCCCAATCCAACCAGGCGATCTCCTTCTTATTCCTCTACCTGCTCTGTCTCTGGGGTCCAGCTGGAAGCAGGTGACTATGAGGTGCTAGGTGGGAATGGCAGCGTGGAGGGGAAGGCTGCCGATTGCCCTCAGTTTCCCTTTTGTTCATGTGTGATTTTTGTCCTTCCGTGTCCCCCTCTGGTGAAAACAGCCAGACTTGCAGGGGACACTCAGCATGGTTTCCCACATGTACTCTCCTGGCCACCCTTAGGTGGCTTCTCCAGGACTCAGCCTTCCTCTGTGCATGGTAGGATCCATTGCGTGTCTCTGTCCCTAAGACCTTGACCATAAACATTGAGATTGATCGCTCACAATCAAGGCATGCTCCGTGTCCTGTGGCTTCCTGAGGTTTCTGGGTGTCTCTTGACTCTGACGTGGGTATCCATCGAGAAACAGCAGGGGAGATAGGCAGTGGTGGAGCTGGTGTACACCCCTCCTCCTTGACTAACAAATCATTCTTGCCTTCCTGGGTCTCTTCTTTCAAACTCTTAACCTGTGTTCTCCTTAATCTCTTGATCGTGGCTGCCGTGTATCATTGACACAACTTAGAAGTTCTTTTATTGTGTCGGATTAGACTCTTTAACCAAATGATAGACTTTTTGAGGGAATCACTATTTTTTGTTTGACTTTTCGGCAGGATCTTAAGGAGGATCTTTATTGTACAAAAAGTATTATATTGCTTCATTTATTTCTTCTAGACTTCTCTTGATTTTTCATGCCCAAATCATTTCCTTTCTTTTTTTTGCTACACTGAGGATAGAATCCAGATCCTTGTGCATGCAGGGAAGCACTCTATCACTCAACTACTCTCCAGTACCTCAGTCATTATTATTATTTTTTTGTACCAGGGATTAAACCCAGGAGCGCTTAACCACTGAGACACATCCCCAGCCAGTTTTTATTTTTTATTTTAAGACAGGGTCTTTCTAAATAGCTTAGGGGGTCCACTAAATTGCTGAGGCTGGCTTTTAATGTACGATCCTGCCTCAGCCTTCCGAGCTGTCAAGATTACAGGCATGTGCCACCCCTGGCTCTCAGTTATTATTTTTTTTTTTAATAAAGAGAGAGGGACAGTAAGATAGAATCAATTTTATTAGCTTTTCATGTAGTTTTTGTTGCTCTCGCACTTCATTGTGTATGTGGTGCTGGGGTTCAAACCCATGTCCTCATGCATGCCAGGCAAGTGCCATAATTGCCAAGCCACCGCTCCAGGCACCCAGTTATTACTTTTGAAGTAACTTTCATGTCATGGTTCTTATTGATTTTTCTCTTCTTCAATTTACTTGTTCTCCCTCAGAGGCTGGAGTGGTGGCTCCGTGGTTAGAGCGCTTGCCTGGCACGCACAAGGAAGGACCTGGGTTCAAACCCCAGCACCACATACACAAATAAATGTGAGGGAAACAAAGGCCAGATGGAAAAATACATGAAGTTGATTCTCTCTTTTATCTCTTTCCCTCTCACTCTCCTTATCTCTCTCTAAAAAAAAAATAGTAATTGTTCTCCCTTGGATTTTTATTTTTTCCGTGACTCTAAACACTTGTTGAACATTAATTTCATCAACCTCATTAAAATCTACATTTTGTGGGGCATGCCGTGCAATTTTACTTTGCACTTGCTTCACATGATTATCACTTTGGTGTGGTGGTGACCACCCAAGTCTGCAGACTGTTAAAGACCTTTCTCGCAATGGGTCAAGTCAGGCAGAGGCAGGGGTCACTGTGCACTAACGAACATTTCTGTGTTGTGCTGACTTTCATTTCCCAGTACCACCTGTAAGAGCCGGGGAAAGGACCCTGTATTATTGCCCTTCTGAGGTGCTTATGAGAGTGCCCTTGGTTTTCCCTACCTCAGTCTCTCCCTACATGGAAGGGGTGTCCACAGAGCTGTAGTCATGTGGGAAAGAGGGGTCCCCGAGTTTAGGGCTAAAGAGCGGAAGTGACAGGGCAGTGGGTTTCACTTATCTAAGGAAGCTCTTCCTAACAAGCAGAATGGTTAAGCTGGATGGACTGAGGTAGTGAGCTTTCTGTCACTTAAAGTACTAATGCTGGGACAAGATAACAGGAAGGTTGTTCTAAGTTCTGTGGTGGTTGGGAGGTGGGGCTGGAACTTTCCCAACGTTAGAGTCTATCATTCTTCATCTTTTGCTCTGTGCCACTAGCTGCTGAGGACAGGACTGGGTTTGACCCATCCCTGCATCCCCCTAGCGCCTTGCAGATTCAGGGCAGCTTGGTCCGTAACAATGGGTGGAGGAGCTGCTGTCCCAGCGGGTGTGCCACTGACTGAATGAACCAGCTCTTACCTTCCACATGGTCCTCAACGCCCTCTCTTGATGCCAAAGCAAGGTTACGCTGCTCCTCAGTCCTCCCCGTGGGAGCAGAGCACAAGAGGGAACGCTGGAGAAAGAAGAGGGGGCCCTGAGAAGAGGGGGCCCTGGAAAGAGGGGCAGCTGGGTAGCTCATGAAGAGAATTTTAAATTTACTGAGTTTTTCAGTCACTCTCAAACTTGACTGCATGCTAAGTCACCTGGGAGTCTTAAAAAAATAGTAATGTCTATATCTCACCTCTAGAGACTTTAATTGGCTTGCCATGCTGGGCATCGGAACTTTTTAAAGCTACCCAGGTAATCACAGAGCATAGCCATGGTGAGATCCACTGCCTGACTATGTGCCTGGCACTTAAGTGGGTTCTCATTTATTTAATCTTCATAACAAACTCATGAGTTTGGTCACTGGCTCATGGAGTGTGGCCCCTGAAGCGGCGTTCCCCTGGAAATAGTGTTAGAAAGGCAACATTTTACACCCCACTCCAACTTAGAGAACAGGAGACTGGGGTTAGTGTGTGTTAACTCCCCTCCAGGTTACCCTGATGTGTGCTCAAGTAGGACCATGCAGTGAGGTGGGCTCAGCCCCCTCCATTGAGGTGGAGAGACTTAGTTATTAGCTCAAGGGCACGCGGATGGCAAAGATCAGAGCAGAGGTCTGCACTCAGGTGCTATGCCTCTGTGCAGACTTATTCGTCCTTCCTCTTCACCAGTGGTCCTTGTGGTCAAAGGTGAGACACAGCACAGTCCTTGTGGGGAGGTCATTGGAGTCTCTTGCTTGCTAGACCTCGGTTGACTCTCTCCTCCTCTTTGCTTGGTAGCAAAGTTTCACTCCATCTGGAAACCAATTGCTCTTGCCCTGGGGAAGCAAAGGGCAGATCACCCCAGGAATCGTTCTGAAACAGTTTTATTAGGTGCTTAAAATAGCTTCTGGCAGATGGTGTGTAGAATGGGGGCCTGGAGCAGAGCTGCCTGTGACATTTACGAAGTTGTGTGTGTTTGTGAAAGCACATGGACATGCACGTGTACACGCACCTGCGTGGGAGGTGGTTGGAGCAGTTGAGGAATTGAGGAGGGGCATAAAGGAGAAATAGAGTGGGCAATTCTAATGTATTCAAGATGAAAAGGAGGAGGGCTTTAGGCCAGGTTTCCTGTGGGTGAATCCTCTGCCCTCCCCAGGCACATGCTGGTCAGACAAGTGTTGATGATTGTCAGAGTGAGGTCTCCTGTGGGTCCCAGGGGTGGGGGACTCATGGATCTGATGTGGGGCTGGAGTGTGGCAACATTCTGAGAAGCTGTAGCTTTTGATGGGCTGAAAGCTTGAACCTTTGATTGAAGGTTAAAAGCTGACTGGGAGCCCTAGCTTTGCAAATAAAAGCACCAGGAAATCACTTCAATTTCCTTATTTTAAAGGAAATGGCTATATATGTAAATGTGAAACCCATTTAAGTGCAGAGATGGTAGATGTTTATCAAGCTAATCCTCTTTGACAGACCCTCAAATTGTTGTGGGTGGCTCTGTTTCCCTTGGCAACTCTCAACTCTAGTCTCGAATTCTGCAGCTGTGAGTGTAATTCCCGGACCCTCTAATGCAGTAGTTCTGACCTTTCTGAGTTTTGGACCCACATCAGAATCTTATTAAATCCAAGGTGTCCTCTCTCCAAAAAAATTTCACATACACATATTCACAGAAAGACTGTCAGGAATTCACAAAGGCCCACTGGCTCTCCATCTTTAAACCACTGACTAGCGGAGGGCTTGAGAGGAAGGGCCATCCACGTTCCAGTGGCTCTTGGTGCAGCCCTGCCTGACTCCTGGGTTCCAGTTCCTCCACCCCTCACTGGGAAATGAATGGAGATAGTGGTCCCTAGGCTCAGAGGGCAGGGCCTCATCTCCATGGCTCCTTGAGGCTGGCTTCAGCTGTGGATGTTGCAGCCTCATCAAGCAACGGCCTTTGAGCTCTGGAACTCTCTGCATGCTCCTCAGCCTTGGATCCTCCTCTTGGGTCAGCTCCACCCCAGGCGTCCTGGGATCACTTGGCACGCAGGCTCTTGCTCCTGCCCACCACACACCCAGCTCCTACAGACCTTGTCAGTACCAGCAATGCTGCCTCCTCTAATTGTTTACCTAGCATCGCACACCCTGCGGGGAGCGCGTGCCACCTCGTCCCTTGATCTTTGTTTAGAAGATAACGTGTTACATGCACAGAGCATCAGAATTTGGAATTAGAAGACCTGGGTTCAAATTCCAGCTCTACCCTTATTGATTGTGTGACCTTGGGTAAGCCTCCCTATCCTTACCTGTAAAATGGGTTTATTAACAATAACAATAATGATTTGTTCTGCCTAACTTATGGAGACATCACTGAGAGCAAATAAGACAAGTTTCCACTGAACTGAGTTTTATGCCACAGTAAGACCAAAGGCTGTTCTCACATAGTTTGAGCCTGGTTCTTTCCTCTCCCATCACAGGCTGACAGTCTGGCTCTTTTTGACTCCTGAGGGTGGCAGCAAGATGAGGAATAGATCCTTAGCACCCCCTCAACCTACTAATGCTGTCTTGTTGCCAAGGAAGCTGCCATTTTCAAACAATGGCTCTTTCAGATCTCTAAAACATCCAGAAGCAAGGAAACCAGGGCTCTTTCTGTGTGCAGTGGTGCTGAGGCTGGGGGTGGGGAATGTGATGATTGGAGATTTCTTCAAACAAGCAAAGGGGCGTTCGGGGGTTCGTTGGCTGCGGATTGTCGAGAAGCAAAGCTGGAGGAGCACAGAGGTTTGCTTGCGCAGTGTTGGAGGAGGAGGTGGGACTGTAACCAGGCGGTGGAGGTCAAAGAGGAGCAGCCTGTGGACAAGGGGAGGACGGCTCAGGAGGGCATTGCAGGATGAGATGGGCCTCTCGGTGGAAGGGGATAGCGGGGACCACGTTTTCTAACTGATGCCATAAAAGAGACTCAGAAACCAGATGAAACAGAGGTGGGGGACTCCTGCCCTCTAGATGCACGCTCAGCATGTGGCTTGGCTCAACGTCCAGCCTCTGATGAGCTCTTGATTAGCACAGTTGACCCCTGAGCTCGGAAGCAAAGGAAACCACTGCAGAATTTTAAAGTTGACAGGATCCAGGGAATGAAAGGTAAGGGCGCATGGTCACACTTGTTCGACACTGTCTCAGAACTTCAGAAAAAAAAAGAATCCTCAGCTGTGGTTCTCCAGATAACATCATCCAAGAGGTTATAAAACTGAAGTCCTGACAATAAAGTCACAAATTATTCTGAGTCAAAAAAAAAAAAGAGGGCAGGGTCTAAAAATAAAAGTGGCTGCCAGGAGCTCTCTAATGTACACAGATTTTAGAAACTCTAGTGTTCTCGAAAAACTTTTGACATACTTTTAAAGTATCTGAATTCGAAAACAGAAGAGGAGAATGGTTAAGATGGAGCCTTTGGAATCAGAGAGCATTTGAATCCTGGCTCTGCCACCTACTAGCTGTGTGACCTTGGAGATATCATTCCACCTTTCTGAGCTCTAATATCTAAATCTACAAAGTGGGGAAATAGGACCCACTTTATAAGGCACCAGCAGGTGAAATGAAATGATCCTTGTGAAGTCCCTGCTGCTGTGGCTCGCACATGGGAAGCCCTCGGTGCTGGTCATTCTTGCCATTCCACAAGGTAGCTCTTGAAGAGCAACTGCAAAAGAGCAGAGTGAATGGATAAGAACCATGCTGGGCAGGCGAAAGGACAGGGGACCTGACACTTGTGAAAATGAGGGTTCCATAGTAAAATCATCAGGCAGGTAGCTGTCACACCTGGACCAGATGGGGCACTGTGAACGGCTGGCATTAGGGCAGGATGGTGACTTGCTCTTGCCACTGCTGTGGCCCTCGGAGTGATGTGCTTTCACAACAATCACGTGGAATCGAAGCCACCGAGAGCATTCCTCCCCACCTCAAGTTACTTCCTGTCTCTCTGTTTCGAGGTGGTGGGTGCAGGGCGGGTGCTGAGCCTACACAGGTGATGGTGGTGCTTGATCAACATGAACTCCTTGGAAGAATCATGGCGAAGTGGAGAAGGGCCAGAGCCTGTGAAAGAGTAAATGTGGCTTCAATTTGCCAAGGTAGGGGAAAGAGTAGATTCAGAAAACACGGAGCTTGTTCAGTGTCCAGCCCTGGCAAAGTTCTAGAAGAGATTAAATAAGCTGGTATTATGATTGTAGTCACCTCCTAACTGATGTCTCCACTTCTGCCCTTGTGAACCCCAAATTTGCATACTTTGTTCTCTGTCTAGCAACCAGTGGGGGCTTCTCAGTCAAATCATGCCATGTTCACTCAGAACCCTCCAGCGGCTCTTTTTTGATACCAGGGATTGAATCCAGGGGCCCTGAATCCGTGAGTCACATCCCCAGCCCTTTTTTGTATTTTATTTTGAGATAGGGTCTTGCTAAGTTGCTGAAACTGGCTTTGAACTCTTGATCCTCCTGTTTCAGTCTCTTGAGTCACTGGGGTTACAGGCATATGCCACCACACCCAGCACCTCCAGTGGCTTTCTGTCTTACTGGAAGGAACAGCCAAGTCATTACAGTGGGCTAGAAAACCCATCACACTGTTGCTCCGACCTCAGGTCTCACGGGTGCTCTTCCCTCTCCCCCTGGCTCTGCCACACCTCCTTGCTCTTGGCCTTCACCGTTGCTCTTCTCTTGACCTGGAGCTCTTTCCCCCAGATCACCGCTTGCTTTGCTCCCCCAAGTCTTTGATCAAATGTCATCTTCTCAATAAGACCTTTCATATCATCCTATTTAAGTCCCCCCTTTCCTCGTCCCTGACTTAATTTTTTTCTCCATAGTACTCATTATGATCCAAAATATTGCACATTTTAACTTATTTCTCCTCTTCATCAACTTTCTCCCCTCCCTAAAAATGAAAGGTCCCTGGATTCAGGGATTTTTGTCTGTAGAATGGTGCCTACCACATAGTCATGTTCATTAACTATTTGCTGCTTGGGAGAGAGGGAGAGATGGCAGGGGCAGACTTAGAGAGCTCAGTGGCTTGGAGTGACCAACCAAACTGGGTTCCCAGGATCAAGAAAGTTCTGAAACATGGAACTACAAGTGCTAGGATCAGGAAAGTCTCAACTAGTCCCCTACCCTGGACCAGCCAGTCTCATCTCCTTCCACAACACGGTGACAACACAGAGCTCCCAGGAACAAACGCCACATTCTCGCTAAATCCTCACTTTGGCACAGCCTCCCATGAAGTCTGCCTCAACAGGCCTGCAGATGAGATGCAGAAATGTGGGCTGCAAGATAGTACATTTAGGTGGTTTGTAGCTGGCTGAGCAGCCAGACATGTTGATTAATGGTCCAGTGTCAGGCTGGTGGGAAAGCTGCAGTGGAGAGTTACAGAACCGGCTCCTGGCCCAGGTCTATTCCACAATCGTTTTGAGCTGTGGAGGAGGGCACAGGAGGCAGGATGGAATTTGCCAGTGCTGTGCACTAGGGGGGTTGAAACTAATACGCTCAACAATTGGGCTGTGTTTGGAAATCATCTCAATAGAAGGAAATGAGAAGCTCTAAGCAGAGGCTTAGAATCCAAACAGAAGTAATTTTCTATTTAAGATTTGAAAAAAAAAAAAACAGTAATCTTAAATGTAGAGAGACCAGGCTTAATCATATTTTGCTTGTTGTAAACCAAGTATGTTCAGTTGACCACATGCTCTGTCTACTGTGAAAGCTAAGACTGCAAAGGCCACCTCCGGCCGTGTTAATAGACGTGCAGAGCTGTGGAGAGGGCAGGGGAGGGTCTCGCTGTCCTCCCTAGTGGACACATCTGGCCCCGTGTCCAGTTCCGTACAGGGGAGAGGTTGCTGAGTTGCATTTTCTCTGCTTCTAGCTATTCCAGGCCACAGCCACCCACAAAGTGCCTTTTCCTCCCTCTTACCAACTGGCTGTCTCTACAGTACCATTTCCCTTGCTGGGAGAAAAGAGGTCACTAGCTGCCTCTGTCTTCCTGCCCACCCCCAACTTTGTTCTCTGAGGGTAGCCAGTTGGTTCAGGACCCGTGGAGTCCGTTGAGAGACAGAATAAATCCCCATAATGACTTTTTCCACCAGAAGCAGAGATTCGTTTTCAAGAACCCGAGCAGCTGCGAGCTGCATGGCAGCTGGGAAGCAGCCGTGCGTCACATCCTCCTAGTGGAGTGACTTCTCCCTTTCCCCAGGGGCTCATGGCTTCTCTCAGTTTCCCATCTGTACAGAAGGAGTCTGAGGGAAACAGGGAGAGATCAGAGGCAGCAAATCGACCTGGGGACTGGGGACAGCCCCCACCCCCACTCCTCCAAACACAGGCTCATTTGCAAGTGTTTTGAACTAGAGGGACCTGAAGCCCTGGGCCCTCTGAGCTCTTGCGATCACTTTTGAGGCTGCTAAGAACCAGTCCAGGGCTCTTTGGGTGGCAGTGGGGTGGTGACTTGGGAGTATTACAGGTCTCAGGATCCTGGTTAAGGAACAGCACTTTCATTCTTATCATGTGGGCTGGTAAAAGGTGGCAACTGCTGATGGATGGTCCTAAAGGAAAAGAGGCAGAGACTTCTAACCCCAGCTTTCCCCATTGGGCACAGGCCCTGTCCCTCCTCTTCCCTACAGAGCTTTCTGATCATGGAGGACAGCAGATAGGTTGCATCCCACCGGCCCATTCCAGCTAATTGATAGCCCTGTCCAGGATACAGCTTTGATGATCCCAAATTTTGTCTGGAAAGAACCCTGGGTGGTGTTAGGAATGTGTACTGTGAGAGGGAGGGGACAGGGAGTACATGTAGATGTAGGAAGACCTGCACTCTTCTCCCAAGACCCCACACCCCTAGGAAGAGCACCTATGAAGGGTGTGACTGAAATGGACGCTGAGTGGGGAGGAGCAGAGGGACGGTCCCAAATTCCTTCTGCTGTCTATAAAAAAGCCTAGAACAGGTGTGAAAAATTCTAGCTACTCCAGACTGACCACCGGTGGTGCTCAAAGTCAGTATCAGCATCAACTGAAAACCTGTTAGAAATGCAAATTATTGGGGGACACCCATCTCTTGTAGATCGCACTCGGACTGGGGCCCACTCATCTGTGTTTATACCAAGGCCTTCCAAAAACCCCACTGCAGATTCAAGTATGGGACCGCCTGCCCAGGAGGAAGGAGGCTTCTAAACGGGTCCTTTGCTGATGCGCTCTGGAGCTCTGCTCCAGGTGATTACTCTTGCTGCCCTCTGGCTCTCCCTCTGGCTCTGGTGAGTGTTGTTCCAGGTCTGTGCACCCTGATGCTGTGTCTGTCCCTAGTCTGGCATGCATCTGTGTATACATTTTCAGTTGTAGTGGTGGTGCCACATGTGTTCTCCAACACAGGGGGACCCTCAAGCCCCAGCATTATTTCAGTCTCAGGAAATGCATCTCTTTCCGGGCCTGTCTCAGAAACACACCGTGGTCATCCAGTGGCCTCAGGCTCTGATGTTACCCACAGCAGCCCTCCTGCCCTCTGCTCCCTCCATTGGCTTCCCAAGCAGGGGTTCTTCTTCACATTGGGTCAGAAGTCATTCAATTTAAAACAAAACAAGCAAACAAAACCCCATAAAAGCAAACCAGGTTCATTGCAAATTATACTGAAATGGAAAGGAAAGAAAAATGCAGCAGTTTCCTTATCCCACCGTCTTCCCCTCCTCAAATCCTCCGTCACCCTATTCTTCCCTCCTGCCCCAGCAAGCCAAAGTTCTTGCTGTCTTGATGATTTGCAATTCTCTGCATGACTCTGCCTCTTGGGTTTGTTTAATTAGAAATAGGCAGGGAAGTGCTTCCTATGCACTGGCATGTTAATTGCTTATCAGAGAAGGAGAAGCTGGGGCCATGTTTGATGGTGGAAATTTCCATGCTCTCTCTGCATCTTGAGGGGTGTCTCCATTTTTCCCTTCCACCCCTCTCCTTGCTGGTCATTATCAGCCTCTCCTGCTCCTTTGTCCCTCTGCTCCCAGCTCTCCTGTTCATAACTACAGGGACTCTGCTGATTGGAGCAGACCCAGAGGCCAGGATTCAAAGTAAAAAAGAAGCCCCCTCTGCTCCCGTCCCTGTCAGTGTCAGGCTTTGAAGAGATCCCAGAGCAGAGTTCTTTCTTTGCACTCAGAATGCAAAGGATTATTTTCTTTTCATTTTATCCCCCCACCTTATCGTTGTTGTTGTTATTATTGTTTATTTTTATTTTTTACAAAACAGGAGAAAAGAGTGAATTGGGTTGGGGGCGGGTGACACATTTCTCCACAAAGGTACAAAATTGCCTATAGAAAGTCAGCTTCAGAGAGCCCAGGCTGCCAAGGTGAAGCGTTCCTGGGCATCCCTCTCCCCAAGTGTCCTTCAAACCCAGCCGGGGGTCACTCCTACTTTAGGGCGATCCCTCAAGATGGGAAGGGGAGCCTCCTTCAGCCCTTGCCCAGAAGGGGAGCGAGCAAGCAACTGAGACTGTACAAAGAAAGAGAAGAGCAGGGGTGTATCCTGCGAGCCAGGGGCCTGGGACACAGGCAGGGGACAATCAAGCAGAGGCCCAGCAGCCTCTGGGCATGTAGGTAAATGGGGAGGTGGGAGGCTCCTGCCAGAATCCTTCCTGCTCCTTAGAAATGTTCCTCACAATGGCGGCAGAGGACCCCAGGAGGTAAGAGCAATGCTTTGGAGGCTTCAGGAGAAACCCCTGGAGCCACAGAGCCTGCGTGTCAGCTGCCAGGTCTCAAGCACATGGGTCCATGCCACTCTCCTGGCAGGGCATCTGGACCAAATTGCTTCCCTTTCGATAAAAAGTTGTCCTAGTCATTTCTCCACTGCTGAGAACTGGCTGAGCTTCAGGAATTCTGAGACAATGGTGGCCACAGTGTCTCCTCTTCTGAGGATCGGAACAGCTTCCTCCCTGGATTCCAAGGTAGGACAAGGGGTGCAGACACCACCCGGATGGAGGGGGCACTCCAGCCCCAGAAAGCCCAGGCTGGAAAGAGAGGCCGCCCACCCACCCCCTGTCTGGGCTGGCCTGTGCCAAGGTGGGCCATGAGCCCAGCTGCCAGCAGGAGGACAGCAAGAGCCAGAATGGCTATGAGCCCAGGCCGGTCCCCAAGGGCTCTGTGACAAGGAATGGCCTCTTTAGTCCTGGCCCATACACAAGCCAACTGGGTGTGGGCATCAGCAAAGGCCACTTGCAGGCAGGCCCAGTACTCTGTGGCCTGAAGGAGGCGGGTGATGTTATAGCTGTGGGTGCCCCGGGGTAGGCGGGCCAGAGCAGTGGCTCCCTCGCCCCGGAGAGAGGAGGCGCTGGACCAGGTGAGGTTGGTGGAAACTGTGTTGGGTGGAGGAACCCAAGATAGCAGAATGTGATAGGGGTGGGTCTCCTGCACCTGGAGCTCCAGTCCCTGTCTCTCCTCCCTGCCTGGCTGGAGGGGAACGTGGCCAACCACCACACTGACTGTCTTAGTGTCAGCCCCCACCAAGTTTTGGGCCACACAAGTATACAGCCCTGCCTCTTCCACCGTCACTCTCCGCAGTTCCAGGGTCCCCTCAGGGTACACACGGTATCTCCTGCCTGCATGGGCAGGTGTCAGTCGAACCCCGGCTGGAGTAACCCAGTAGATCTCAGGTTCGGGTTCAGCCAGCGCCCGGCAGTGCAGTACCATGGTCTCTCCACTGGCCACCTGGAGGCTGGGGGGAAAGCTGCGGGGGGAGATGAGGGGCAGGCAGTGGTCTGTCATTTCCCGGAAGGGCACCTCACGGACTGGGCGGCGCTGGAGGTCCGGTGGCTCAGCGCACAGGGTGGACTGTGGCTCAATGAAGCGGACGCGGGTGCCCGTGGCATTGGCCCAGCGGATGACACAGTCACAGCGGATGGGGTTGCCGTGCAGCCCCACTTCCTGCAGGTTGGGCAGGGACTCCACCGTCTGATGGTGCAAGGCACTGAGAGCATTATTGTTGAGCATGAGGGTCTCCATCTGGGGCAGGTGGTGGAAGGCGCGGGGGTGGATGAAGGACAGCCGCGGGTTGTTGGTGATGTCCAGCTTGGTGAGCTCGGGGAGGTTCACCAGGGCGAACTTGTCAATGGAGACCAGCTCTTCCATGTTGTTCAGCCCCAGCTCCTTGAGGTGCAGCATGTTAGCAAAGTCCCCCGGCCCCACCCGCTGCAGTGGGTTCTTGTTCAGGTCTAGGAACTTGAGCCCGGGCACCTGCTCCAGGGCCCGCCTGGGCACCCGGGCCAGCTGGTTGTCGTAGAAGGACAGGCTTTCCAGGCTCTGCAGCCCCTCCAGAGCGTAGTCGGAGATCTCCCGCAGGCTCATGCCCGCTAGCACCAGGCTGCGCAGGTTGGCCAGGGGCCGGAAGTTCATGTCCAGGATGGCGTCCACCTTGTTGCCGCCAATCATGAGGATCTCCAAGTTGGGCAGCATCTCAAACCAGCGGCTGTCGATGGCCCTCAGCAGGTTGGAATTCAGGTGTAGCCGCAGCAGGTTGCTGAGGCCGGCGAAGGCCCTGGGGGCGATGCGGTAGAGCTGGTTGTGGTTGAGATAGAGCTCCTGCAGACCAGCCAGCCCCGCAAAGCTGTGGTCCTCCAGCCGGGCCAGCTGGTTCTCCTCCAGATGCAGGCTCAGCAGCTGGGGCAGGGCCCGGAAGTCGCAGTCACGGGCATCTGAGAAGCTGTTCTGCGACAGGTCCAGCTCTGTGAGGTTGGCCAGGTAGGCGAGCTCACTCTGGTCCACACGGACGATGCTGTTGCTCTGTAGCAGGAGGGTCTGCGTCCCTGCGGGGAGCGCCGGGGGCACCGCCGTCAGGAACAGGTCATTGCAGTCTACCGTGGTGGCCTCTCGGTAGGAAGAGCGAGGCGTATACCAGGGCCGGATCTGGCAGGCACACTGAGGGGGGCAGGGTACATGCCAGGGCACCACGGGCACAGCGGCAGTGGCTCCAGCCACCCAAGCTAGCAAGATGGGGGCCACGAGGAGCCTCATGATGGAGCCGGGGGGCAGGGGACCATCCACAGGCAGAGTCCAGTCCTGCTCCGGCCGATTGAAGGCTGAGGATCAGCAGCCCTGCCAGAGCCTGGGGAACCACCTACCCAGAACAGTCATTCTACGTGGGCATGGGAGGGCATCACTTGGTGCCCTCTTGGGTGTGGCTCCTCATCCTCGTGTGCTGAGGCTGGGCCTGGTCCCTCATTGCCACGCCTGTCAGAGGCAGCCCTGGAAGGAAAGGGTGCAGAGTTAAGGAGGCAGCAGGAAGTAGATTCCACCCACTTGCTCCAGCCTCCCCACGCAGAGGGGCCACAGCAGGGCTGGCCTGGGCCTCAGGTCTGTCCTACAGTGCTTAAGGCTTTAGTGTAAGCCTTTAGTACCTCCTGGTGGGGGAGCTAGTAACTGAGTCTTCCAGGAAGAGCCTAGGATAATGGGGGGGGGGGTGCGGAGGAAAGGGAGAGAGAGAGAGGGAGGGAGGGAGAGAAGAGATGTGGAATAGATTCTCTAGCCTTTCTTAATCTCTTCCTTCCTTCCGTTTTTGGCTCACTGTGTAAATGGAAGATACAGTGATAGTTTCTAGAAACCCCACTGGTTTTGAAGCTGGGAAGGGGGGTGTGGAAACAAATCCAGCTTCTAAAATCTAGAATGGGCTCCCCAGACTCTGTAGTTGAATGACAGCAGACCCTGACCCTATATCCACAGAGGCTGGGGAGCAGGGCTTGTCCTGCCTGGAATCTGCCTAGGCTTTCTTGGGGTGAGAAGGCACTGTGGCCATTTCCCACCCTGTTGACAGGGACTTTCCCTGTCCTAGCAGCTGCCAGAGCTGTCCCGGGGTATCACAGGGTCCTGTAGTCTGGGTCTGAGCTCCTCAGTCCTGCTGGTAAGACCTTCCATGACCTGGCCAGGCCACTTCTTGTTTTTCTTGTTGCCACCTGCTTACCCACTGTGCACAAATCTTCCCAGTTGAAGTCACAATGATGTGCCACCATCTTATTGTCTCATTATCTCTTAGACAGCTCCTACTTTTTCTTCAGGACTCAAGCTCATCACCTCCTACTGAAAGCTTTTCCTAACTCTCCATTCCTGCCGGCTGAGGGGCTGGCCTGTGTTCTAACAGTGCCCACGCTCCCCACGTAGTCCTTTGCAAGGTTTTCTCCAACTAGAGAACTGTCTTGCTTATTGTTATACCTGGAACACAGGACTGGTGCTTGGTGAATGCTTATTGTAGGATTCAAGCCCTTTCCCCCCTGCAGGTCACCCGCTGCATCTAGAATCCAAGCCTCTGCTGTTTCTTCCCTCCCACGGGAGGGTAAACAACTCAGGTTCTCTCTCAGACCCCCAGGACCAGGCTGTGCTGCCCTGGAGTCAAGTCCAGCCTTGGCCCAGAACCAAAGATGGAAACAAAAGCAGGTCAGACCCTGCGCTCCCTGCTCAGCTCCATCTGAGTCTGGGTGGTGGTCTGATTCCAGGGGGACTTTCAGCCCCAGTGTCTAGGAAGCACACAAACGCTTGTCAAGCACCTATCATTGGCCAGGACTCTTTGAAGACTCTGAAATAGTCTTATTTCACTTAACCTTCATAAGATGCCTAAGAGAGAAGCTTTCATGCCATCAGTTTGCAGAAGAAGAAATTTAGGTCCGGAAGAGGTCAAGACCTTGACAAGTCACGTACCTGGTAAAAAGCAAGAGAGGAACCAACCCTAAATTGGAGTTTGTATTGTCTACACTTGCTTCTCTGTCCCCAGGTCTGGTCCCAGCCTGCCCTGGACTGCCCAAGCCAGGGGTGCACTGACTGCTACAGCAGCAGGCTGGTGCCCATTCCTGTCCCCAGAGCTTTCACAAGAAGGGGCAGCATGTCTGAGCTCCCAGCCTCTCAACCATCCAGAGGGGATCAAGGCCACCCCGTTCTGCTTCCAAGATGCTAGAGAGGGAGCAGTCGGAGGCAGGGTACCCAGAGCAGGAGAGCAGTGTGCCTGTTTACATTCGAATGCTTCCCACTTTCCTCTGCAGCTATTTCTGAAGGTGGGAAAAACAACCGTGACTTGAAAGGCACAGAGGTTTGCGTAGGGGTGTGTGTGAGCTGACACGTAAGATTCAGGGTAAATAAACACACGTGTGCCCATGTGCACACATGCCAGCACACATGTGCAAGGGGAAGCCTGGGGCTCCCAGCTGTCCAAGCCAGTGATGGGGGTCAGAGACCAGGAGGGAATTCTGTGGTGTGCAGCGTGGGTGGAGAGGAAGCAGGAGGCAAGCTGAGTCCCTGGAGGGGACCCTGCCACTGAATGGGACCTACAGCCAGTGGGCCTGCTGCATTGACACACCAGAGAGCTCTGACTCTTGTCCAGACAGGCATGAGCGAGCAGATCCACCTGCAAATAAATATAGGACCCAAAACTTGGCTTTATCACTCATTAGACTGGAAGACCACTTGACTTCTCTGAGCATTCGAGCATCCTTTGCCTTATGTGAATGATTGTTACTAGAATTAAATGAGTTGGAGCCCGGTGTGGTGACGGACACCTGTAATCCCAGCGGCTTGGGGCCAGAGGCAGGAGGATCAGAAGTTCAAAGCCAGTCTCAGCAACTTAGGCCCTGTCTCAAAATAAAAATTGAAAAAGGCTGGGGGTGTGGCTCAGTGGTAAGTGCCCCTGGGTTCAATCCCCAGTACCAAAACAACAAAAGAATTTTTTTTTTTTTTTTTTTTTTTTTCCAGGGCTGAGGACTGAACTCAGGGCCTTGCACTTGCTAGGCAAGTGCTCTGCCACTGAGCTAAATCCCCAACCCCAGAACAAAAGAAAACAAAAACAAAAACACCCAAAAAGAATTCAATGGGTCAGGTGTGTTGCATTCAGACAAGAAAGGTCAGCTCCCTTCTACCTCTGGACATGTCCAGCCACAGGGCTTCTTAGGGGACAAAAGAAGTTGAATCCCAGGGCTCAACAAATTCCCATTAAGCTTATCTGGGGGGTGGGCAAAGCAGGTGGGCAGGGAGCTGTTGGCTGAAATAGAGAACATGTCACACCTTCAGAGAGCCCCATGCTGCTTGGGGAGGTGGCATCAAAACCACAAAAGGATTCTGAGTCCAAGACAGTTCTCAGGTGGAGAGGGCTCTTCAGCAAGGTCCCCCAGCATGACCCTGACCTTTAGATTCCACCTGGGCCCTGGGCTTCTCTCTCCTCCGCCAACACTTTTGTTTTAAGTGCTGAGTCAGTGCTCAGTGACACAGAGGGAATCCAGAAACCACTTAAAAAACTCCGTGCCAAGCAGCTCCCCCTTCCTGCCCTCCTCTGCTGTGTGGTCAGGGTGAGGCAGAGCTCTCTGTTCCTGGGCTAGGAGCCTAGAACTGGGCATTAGGATCCAATGGGAGGCAGTGGTTGGCAACTCCTGTTCATGACGCCCCTCTGACTTCCGGGCATGGCAAAGGCCCAGACAAGTCCTGCCTCCCTTGCTGAACACGCAGCCCCTTCCAGGATGGAGTGCAAAGCTGCCCACTCACCTGCCATCACCATCTATGGCTGTCTTGCACATGGCCCACGCCTGCAGGCTGATTAGCAATTCCTATCAGAGCTGCAGAGAAAGCTAATTGTCTTCCATCTGTATCTCCTGGGTGATCAGCAGTTCAGACCATCATCACATGTACATTTTCCCCCACTGGAATGCAAGCTCCTTGTGGCAGGGCCCATGTCTTACATGCTTTTTGTGTCCCCAGAGCACCCAATGTAGGAAAACACCTAAAACACATGTACATTTTATTTAATGCTATCAACCCTGTGTGCAGGGTAAGAAGGGATTGTTAGTTTCATTTTGCCTAGGAAGCAAGTGAGGGACAGAAAAGTTCAGTGACCTGTCAGAGGTTGCACAGCTTCTGTGAGGCAAGGGCAGAATTTGAACCCAGGGTCTTTTACTCTATAACCTGCCCCACTAGCCAAGACGATGTAGATCAATGCCTGCTCTGCGGAAGCAAAGTGCCAGGCTGGCTCACAGTGCCTGCCTATTTGCAAATTCTTTTAGAGACAGATCTGGGTCCGCAAATCTGCAGGGTCCTGTGGACCCCTTCCTTGACTCCTGGCTAGAGTGACCCTCTGGAAGGACGGTGGAGGGAAGAACCCTGTTTCTGTGTGAGTGTGGGCAGGCCTGGAACCAAAGGGACAAGCAGCCAGCTGCTGCACACAGACCTGTCTGGCTGCAGTGAGTGCTGGCTGCGGGACAGAAAGCCCTGGAGCCACAGCGGGAAGCCAGGAGGCAGGGGAATTATTCTCTTGGAAGGGCTGGCTCCCCAAACCCAGGTGAACCACTTCCTCTAAGGGGCTTCTGGGGTGGAATTGATCCTCTGCACCACCTATGAAACTAAGCTCCTTGGCGAGGTTCTGAAGGAAGGGTTTTGAAGACGCTGTTGTCAGGAGCTGGAGCTGCGCGCCTCCCTCTCTGGCCCCGCCCCCAGCCCTGCCCGGCGCTCTAGCCCGGCCTCCGGAAGGAGGTGATTGGTGCGCGCTGGCTTTCCTCCTCTCCCCCCCCTGCTGCCCCGCCCAGCCCCTGGGAGCCGGGGTCCAGAGCGAGGCCGGCAGGCGGTGATCGATTGCCTGGCCTTGGCTGCTTTGGTGCCGGGTCCCCCTGAGCTGCGGAGACAGATGGGCAGCATAATTGAGTGTAGCGTTGATAAACTCCGGCCTCCTCAGCAGCAGATAAGCGCTGGGTGGGAGGGATGCCGAGGGAGGAGGCAGGACGGCTCTGCGTCTGCACACTGGGGCTGCAGCGCCTCCCGGGAGGTGAGCAAGGCCCCACACTCCCACCTCTCATTTAATCACACACAACCAGAACCTCGGCGCTGGAGGAGACCTCAGCGTTTATCTAGTCTTCCAGAGTCAAAATTCCATAAATAACTTATGCAAAGAAGGAAGGTGGAGGGGAAGAGCCTGGGCCTCGTGATCACGGTTTGAGCCTGGCTCTGCCACTTGCTGTGTGACCTTGGGTAAATTACTTAACCCTCTGAGCCTCAAATGCTCTTGCTAGGAAACAGGAACTGCTGTGAGGACTGAAAGAAGGGAGGTACAGAAAGAATCATTTCATTTCTCCCACCATCGTGGCCTCTCTTCCCATCTTCTCTCCTTTTGCAATACTTTATTTTATAATGCTGTGATGTAAAATATACACAGCAACGTGCAAAGGGCACAACCCCCAAGTTCAGCCCATTTCTAGTGTGTAGATACCAGTGCATCCACCACCCAGATCAAGATACAGATGTTCCCAGTGCTCAGGAAGGTTTTGCATGACCCTTCCCAGTCAGTAGGCGGCTCCGTCCAGTCTGTCCCGATTGCCATCACCCTCAGTCAGTTTTGAAGTTCCCTCCATTTTCCATCACAACTTGAGACCAGGGGCTTTGGGATTTAGGTGACTCTGGCACCAGGAAACTTTAAATGCACTGAATTAATCCTCCAACGTGCGAGTGGGCCACAGCCTCTCAGAATCTTATGTGTAATCAGTGGTCTCCAGAAAGAGATCCTGAGTCTTCTTTCCTGTTCTAGAGTTCCTGTATCTAGAAATTGCTCAACACTGTAGGGCCCCAGCTCTGGCTGGACTTCTCATGGCCTGGGCCTGTATGTGCCAGGCCACCTTGAGGTAGGAAGAAGGTCTGGTGATTTTCTGGCCACCTTGCACCTAGGTCTTCTCATGGCAAAGTTCTATTGCACTAGGCAAGAGGACAAATGGGGGGTAGCAGGAAAGGAGAGGCCCAGCACCATACTCCTCACCCTGTTGAAGAGCTAGAGGTCTCCTCCTGGCAGCCTCAGAGCCCCTCATGTTCAACTGGTCACAAAGCCAAAATCTCCTCCCACCAAATCTGCTCTTGCTGCTGCTTCTCCTCC
>PVKS010011654.1:0-34875 GCA_004027875.1 Aplodontia rufa | reverse complement strand
ACTGAGCCACCATTCTAGCCTCCTACTCTTGCTTCTTTGATCCCATCTCTGCCAGTTAGCACCACCACCCACCTGTGCCCAAGACTGGAACTCACCATCTTGATCTGCTCTCTCCTTCTTGCTTGCCTTCCACCCTCTATACATACAAACCTTCTCTTTTCATTGCTGGTCTTGACCCTTATGATGGCCTCTCTGTGTTCCACTGCTCACTCCAGGGGACTCTCTCATTTTTAGATACACCATGCTTGCTCAACCAAACTTGCTATTTCTTCCACATTTTGAAATGCCCTTCTCCAATATAAACCCTGAAACTCCTCTCCAGCCATAAAAACCCATCCCAGGGCTGGGGGTGAAACTCAGTGGTAAAGGGCTTGCCTAGCACATGGGAGGGCCTGGGTTCCAACCCCAGGACTATACATCAAACACACTGTCCCAAATGCCACCTTCTCTTTGATGATATCCCTAATTCTCTTCAGGAATGGTGGTCACTACCACAGCTGCTAGAGACTGAACAGACCGCACAGCACCTTCCTCCACATTCTGCTGTCTGAGCCCTGTGAGGAAAGCATGATTGCTACTGATTTCTGGGTATTCAGAGACTGGCTGCTCACTTGCTCTGCTGTGGGGTGGGATTCCGCTGTGAACTGTGAACACGACCCATTGGTGGGACCCCAAAACAATGGACAGTGGGTATCATCTGCATTTTTTAAAAAGATGAAATGGAATGGAAGACATATGTAGATCAACCAAGCGCTATTTTGAGAGGCGCCTCCCCCTCCACCTGGTTTTACACACTCACCCACTTGCGTACAGGGACATGATGCAAAAAACCCTGGTTTGCCTTGGGGCATCCTCGAAAGGCCTCAAAAATCATTATTCTTGGGGCTGGGGATGTGGCACCGTTGTAGAGTGCTTGCCTTGCTTGGATGAAGCTGTGTTCGATCCCTAGCACCCCACACACGCACACACACACAAAACATTTCTCTCCTGAGCATCTCTTTTGGTGAGGTGAGTCCCTTCAACTCTAGCTGAGGCCACTGGGATGATGACATACAGCAAAGTCTTAGGGAAACCATGTGATATTCCCAAGAGCTACTATGGACCAAGTTATTTACCAGTTACTATTTATACATCATCCCATCCTTCTGACAACCCCATGCAGGAAGTACTTTTTAGATGAGAAGCTTAAGTTCAGGGAAGCTAAGGGACATGCAGGAACATGAAGGACCAGGGAGGGACCCCGAAGGGTCTCATTCACCAGTCCCAGTCTTTTGGCGATTCTGTTTCCAGAGTTCACCTGACCTCACAGGGCGGCGTGGCAGGGAGGGTGGTGGCTTCTCTTGGACAAAGGTGAGGTTTTTCTTTGTCCAGTCTTGCTTTCCCCTCCTCTCTGGGTTGCCAGGAGCCAGGGTTCCAGTAAAAACCCTTGCTAGGCCTTGGCACGAAGAGACCTGTCGCCAGGCAGGATTCTCTACGATGCAGGCCCCTGGCTGGCCCAGGCAGAGGGCGTGAGAGCTTGATGCCTGGAAGGGAGCCTGGCTCGTTATTTCTTAATTAGGATGGAGGGCCCCAGTAGGTAGCACACAGTCATTTCTGTCTGATTGCACTGCACCAAAACAAGCTCCAGGAGAGAGGAGGCAGCCAGCCGGGACACGGAGAGTGGCCACAGGTTGAGCCACCTCCTCTTGCTGCCAGGGATTTACAGATCCTCAGGGCAGCTGTCCCTATCCCCCATGCCTCCCTCCTGGTCTCCTGTGGTGCCCAGAGTCCCTCCATCAAAGCCTGGTTTTGACTTCTCTGCTTCTCCTGCAGACTGTGAGCTCCCTGGGGGCAGGAGCTGTGCTCCAAGCTGCCAGCTCTTGCAACAGGCTAGTGCACAGCGGGAACTCAGAGAACACCTGGAGAAGGAGAAAGAGGAAGAGAGGAAGAAAAGAAAGGCGAGGAAGAGCAAGGCAGGGCTGCTTGTCTTAGAGCTCAGAAGCCTGCAGGACCGACCTCCTGGGCTCACCCTTCTGCCTCTTTCCTTGCCAACTTCAAGTAGATAAATGCCACCCCAGAGTCGGTCTTCCCTGGGCACGCACCCAAAGAGAGCGGGACAGTGAAAGAGAGAGAGGAGAGAGAAAGACAGAATCAATTTTATTTAGTTTTTTATGGACTTTCGTTGCTCGGACATGTCACCGTGTATGTGGTGCTGGGATTTGAACCCGCGTACTTGTGCTTGCAAGGCAAGCGCCGTAACTGCTGAGCCACCGCTCCAGCCCAAAGAAGGGAATTTTCAGAGTCAAGTTTCTGCCTCTGGATTTCCCACAATCCTATGCTATCACCATTTTGCAGATCTCTCAGGCTCCCCTCCAGAATCCTGCGTACTCCACCAGCCTCTCTGGGAGCTGAGGGTAGAGGTTAAAATACCAGCTGAGGCTCCCGTTGCTGGCGGGCTGTGCGATCTTGACCATCTTCATTCAGATTCTTCGTCTAGACGGTGGGGAAGACCTGCCTCCCTGGGGGAGTCTAAAGATGTCTATTAAGTTCAGTCGAGTTTTTTTCCTTTTTATTCACCTCAATTTGTTGGAGATGCTGGGCTGCACCGTGGCTTCTAGATCCCCTTTGTCCTAGCTGATCAGAGCACCTCTTTCTCAGAGCTCTTCCACTGCCGGCTGACGCTCCCTGCTTAAAGAATCTGTCCTCTTCTATGTCACTGTGAGCTCCCCTTGGGCCCTCCAGTCCTCAGGACAGCATTGGCAGGCCCCTGATGACTCAGACACAATGCCCAGCCAATAAACAAGCCCACTGCAGCTGCTCCTTGTGGAGGTGACAGAGTCTCTGTTCCCAGGGGCTCCCTGCAAGGACTGAGAGGGCTGCTCACAGAGGAGCTCTAGCCATCCAGCTTGGTGGCATCCTACAGACATTCAGCTGCTGACCTGTGCCCTGTGAGCTTCTCCAGCCTCCCTCCCTAGGGCATTGTGTTTGTTTGTGTGTGTGTGGGTGTGTGTGTGTTTAGAGAGAGAGAGGAGAGAAAGAGAGAATCAATTTATCAATTTTATTTAGTTTTTCTTGTGGCTTTCATTGCTCTGACACCACTTCACTGTGTACGTGGTGCTGGGATTCGAACCCGAATCCCTGTGCATGTGAGGCAAGCACTCTAACCACTGAGCCACCGCTCCAGCCCCCTGCAGCATTCTTTACAGACTCCGTCCCACAGTCAGGGCCTCAGAATGTCCCCTAAGCCACAGTGGATCCCTGTGAGCAGAGAGGGACAGGGCACAGCAAGGGGAGGGAGATGGAAACAATGCTGTTTCTGGTTCCTGGGCCTTTGTGCATGCAGAGTCCTTGCGCAGAGGTCCTTTTCCTCGATTGTATATCTGGAGAATTCCTTTCTGTCTCCAAAGACTTATTTGATATTGCACTTTTTTTTTTATATACTGGGGATTGAATCCAGCGGTGCTTACCACTGACCCACATCCCTAGTCCAAGATTGTTTTTTATTTTGAGGCAGAGTTTTGCTAATTTACTGAAATTTGAACTCGCAGTCTTCCTGCCTCGGTCTCCTGAGCCACTGGGATTACAGGCGGGTGCCACCATGCCCAACTGATAGGGCCCCTCTATGACTGTTCCCTGACCATCGGTGCCTCTACATTGACCAATCCCTTGCTCCCTCCACTCTCTGAGGTGATGCTCTTCTGTAAGTGGCTCAAGGGCAGGGACAGTGGCTTTGTGGCCCCACACTGATAGGGAATCTGGTGCTGCTTGTGAGGAGGCTCAGTTTCTCCCAGTGCTGAGGTGCAGGAGGGTGAACCTCAGCAGAAAGGCAGAGCAGGTGGGGAGCAGGCCAGTTAAACATGGAGAAAGGCCAAACTCCTTCAAACGGAAAAGGAAAATGAAATCAGAATTAAAATTGATGAGGCGGAGAGAAAAAGAGACTCGTTCCATCAGCAGGTTTGCAGAGGAAGCTGAGATAAATCACGCAGCGGAAGGAGCCTGGGTCTCCTGCGGGGCGCGCTTTCCCCCTCTGTCAGCTGTCTTGGGAGATAAATGGCTGCAGCTGAGGCCAATGGTGCCCCCGCCACCCAGCTGCAGTAAGAATGACCCATCAGTGCTTGCCACCTCTTCTAGGGCTACCCTGGCCATTCTCTCACCCAGTCCTTTCCTATGACCCTCCCCACCCCTCAGGCCTCTTTTACAGTCCCTCCCCTCTGAGCTCTCCTGCCTTCTCCACCCCTCATCCAGAGAGGAAGCAGAGGAGGGCAGGGCTGGGGACAGACTTTTGACTGTGGCCTCTTCTTTTCCTAGGCCTTGGGCTACTCATCTGCAAGGTGAAGGTGTTGGGGTAAAGCAGTGGCTCCCCAACTGGACCAGCAACCAACAAAAAAGGGGAAACTTGTCAGAGATGCAGATTTTGGGGCCTACCCAGCCCTCCAGGATCAGAGACTCTGAGGATGGGGCCTGGTACTTATGTCTGAACAGATCCTTCAGGTGATTCTGATGAATACCTGCTAACTTCTACCGTTCATCTCTATAAACTAAGGGCAAAGATACTTAGAAATGTGTAACTGAGTGTGCTGGCACACGCCTGTAATCCTAGTGATTTGGGAAACCTTAGTGAGGCCCTAAACAACTTAGCAAGACCCTGTCTCAAAATAAAAAAATAAAAAGGACTGGAGATGTAGCTCAGTGGTTAAGCGCCCCTGGGTTCAATCCAAAAAACAGACAACCCCCTCCCCCAAAGATGCCTGTATTCCAGAACCCCCCTCACCTCCTCTGTCCTGGTCACAAGGAAAATCTATCCAAGGAGCATAAACAGAGCCCTGACTGTGTGCTAGACATTTTAAGTAAGTGAGGGGCAGGTTAAAAACAGGTTAAAAACAAAAGAAAACAATTTATTAGGGTATAAAAATTGTCACAGAGCCAAGATAGCAAGACTCAACCTAGGGGAGAGAGCATGACTCCATCTCATGTAGGAGTTGGGCAAATCAGAGGAAATTTGCTAAAAAAATTTGCACATTGCACAAAAAATGGATGAATTTAATGATATACGAATCATACCTCAATGAAGTTGTTTTTAAAAACTCCTTGGGGCGTGTCTCCTGCACCAGCAGGCGAGGACATTACACCCTTAGAAAGGGCAGTACAGGAGCAGAGGGCCTGGGATAAAAATAGGAAGTGAATTCTGAGGAGAGAGTGATTCCAGGTATGTCCTGAAAGTGTGAAGAGGTCACTGCCTGCACACAGAACTGCAGGCAGAGGGCAGATGCGGCAGCAGCTGCCACAGCCATGGGTAACATGATCTATTCAGATAAGAAGCCCCCATGCTGCCATCCTGAATTGCCTGTCCTCTAAACCCCATCCCTGCACCCTCCTCCAGTTCCCTCTGCCCAGCTCTTCTCCTCCTTCCTGAGGGTTTGCCCCAAATCCCTGTGCTGAAACTCTGGAACTGGGAGGTGTGGCCTTTGGGCAGAGTTCAGATCATGAGGGCTCCGCCCATCCTGGATTAATGCTGTTATGAAAGGGGGTTTGGACCTTTTGTGTCTGTCTGCCTGCCTTCTTGCGGGTGGGGACACAGCGTCCAAGGTACCATATTGGAAGCAGAAAGCAGAGCGCAGTCCTCACAGACGCTGGCGCCTTCATCTTGGACTTGCCAGCCTTCAAAATGTGAGAAATGAATTTCTGTTCTCTATAGTTACCCAGTGTGTGGTATTTTTATAGCAGAACAAAAAAGACATATTTGATTTTCACAGAAGCCAATACTCCCATTTTAATGGGAAGAGCATTGAGTGTCTTGGCCAAGATCACAGCAAACAGGTGATGGGGCTGAGGCTTCTAAATCCAGTCCTCATTTTCCCAGTGGGGGAGGCAGTGATAATAAAGGTAGCCATTAACAGTCTGACTGTGAGCCAGGCCTTGGGAAGGGGCCTGACAGGAGTGACAACACTGCTCCCTTTCACCAACGGGAGAGGTTAGGCACCCATTCAGCTGGCAAAGCAGGCCTCGTCTGGCTGGTGTCAAAGCCTGTCCTCTAAACCACTTCCCTACACCCTCCTCCAGTCCCCTCTGCCCAGCTCTTCTCCTCCTTCCTCAAGATCAGGATGGAATGGGAGGATTTTCAATTGAAAAAAATTTTTTTTGGTACTGGGGATGGAACCCAGGGCCTTTTTACATGCTAGGCAAGCGCCCTACCACTCAGCTACACCCCCAGCCCAGCTTCTTCTTCTCTCTCTCTCTCTTTAAAGAGAGAGGGACAGTGAGAGAGAGAGAGGTGAGAGGAAGAGAGAAACCATTTTTATTTAGTTTTTCGTGTGACTTTTGTTGCTCCGAGACTTTGCTGAGTATGTGGTGCTGGGGTTTAAACTTGCGAACTAGCACATGCTGGGGAGGCGCTGTAACCACCGAGCCACTACTCCAGCCCAGCTTCTTCTTCTTTTAAAGAGAGAGCGGGAAAGTGAGAGAGAGCTGATACAGGTTGAACTATGTAACCCATCTCATTTCTGTTGCTCCAACATGTCGTTGTGTACATGGTGTTGTGGTTTGAACCCATGTCCTCGCACATGCCAGGCAAGCACCTTAACTGCTGAGCCACCGCTCCAGACCACGCAGCTTCTTCTTAATCAAGCTCCTTGGGTCTGGGCCAACCCAAGAAAAAGATCAGGCCCCTGGCTTGAGCTCAGCAGCCCTTTTTCAAGGGAGGGAAGGAAGGTCTTTACCAATCGGGCACGTCTCCCTCTCCTCCGTGCCCCTCATGCCTGCTGAATCCAGCATGCCCGCTGGGGGGCCAGTGGCTCCCAGAGCTCCAGGCCCAGTGGAAGGAAATGCTTCCCTCTGTGATCAATAAGAGGCAAAATTCAGTGACTGTGGCAAGTACAGAGGAGTGTAGGTTAAATCAATATTTAGAAGCTCCGAAATTAAACTAATTAAGAGCGAGCCTTAATGATTTTCACTGTCTGGGAATAAAAAAGACAAAAAGCCCACCTATATTTCATGATTCTATTTTAGTAGCTGGAAATAATTTGGGAAGAGCAGAAAATGTAAGAGCTCCCAGCCACTCCACCTTCTGCGTTGCAGGAGAGGGAGCACTTGTCCTCGGGAACAGGAGATGGAGGAGAAAACAGATGGGACCAAGGGAGCAGTGTGCAGATAGCATTCGAGCAAGATCACTGGCTTGGGAATTATGTCACCCAGAGAGGTATATTGAAGTCCTAACCCCTGGTACCTGTGAGTGTGACCGTATTTGAAAATAGTCTTTACAGATAAAATTGAGTGAAGATGAGGTCATTAGGGAAGACCCTGATCCAATGTGACTAGCGTCCCTTCAAGAGAGGAAAAGGCCATACGGAGACAGAGACACACAGGGAGAAGGCCTTGTGAGGCCCAGATAGAGTCCAAAGCACTGTACCTGTGAGCCGAGGAGTGTCCCATGGATGTCTACCACCAGAAGCTAGCAGAGCCGCTTCAGAGGGAGGGAGCCCTATATACACCTTGGGTTTGGACATCAGACCTCCAGAACTGTGAATCAATGTTTGTGTTGTTTTAAGGAACCTGTTTGTGATACCTTGTTCTGGTGGCCGCAGGAAGCTAATAGAGATCTGGGCTCTGGTTCCCATTCTACCACTACTACCCGAGCAAACTCAGGTAAGATGCTTAACCCTGATGACCCCCAGTTTTCTCTTTTGAGAAATGGGGATAAGAGGGGCTGGAGTGGTGGTTCGGCGGTTACGGCGCTCGCTTGGGATGCGTGACTCCACGAGTTTGAACCCCAGCACCACGTACACAACAAAGTGTTGGAGGAACAAAGCCACATGAAAAACTAAATAAAAATTGCTTCTTTCTCTCTCTCTCTGTGTCCCTATTTCTAAAAAAAAAAAAAGAAAAGAAAAGAAAAGAAAAAGAAAGAAAGAAAGAAGAAAAATAAGAAAAGTGTGATAAGGGATAAGGGGCTGGAGCTGTGGCTTAACAGTTACACCACGTCCACAATGAAGTGTCAGAGCAATGAAGGAAACATGAAAAACTAAATAAAATTGATTCTCTCTTTCTCTCTCTCATTGTCCTTCTCTCTTAAAAAAAATAAAAGAAAAGAAAAATGGGGATAAGACTAGTGTCTTTTTTTTTTTTTTTACAGAGATGTACGATTAATCGAAAACTCGTGTGGAACACACATGTGAACCCAGAGTACTCTGCAATATCACCAGGCTCGTTGCTTGGTGGAAAGGATCCATCAGACCGGCAGAGTGTCCTGCCTATCTCAGGACCATTCTAACGATGCCGTCAGATCGCAAGCTTGCTCTCTCTTTGCGTCATTAGATATATTATAGTTGGTGTTTTCAATGTAGGTTTTCTTTGCTGCCCACTTAACCCTGGTTTTCTCATCTGTAAAACGAATTATTTTAAAAGAATTTCCCAGCATCTTTCCCAGGCTCATATATGAGTACGTATTTATGTATGTAGTGTGCTTTCGCAGCCCCATCCTTGACTCTCAGCCTTAAAGCTCTCTACCGCCCAGCACAATTCAGAGGGCTTCCAGCCACACCCCGCTGAGAGAAGTAAAGAGTTCTCTGGGACCTTGCTGGTTTCTGCACCCTCTGCCTGGGTTAAGCTGGGGGAAGCTGAGCAACTGCTCTTTGTCCTCCCTGGAGCTCACTAGGCACAAAGGGAACAGGAAACGGCACAGGGAGCAAATAAAATCTCTATTGATCATGAGTTGGTTGGCATTCCCAGTTCAGGTGTTCACCTGAAATATATGTTTCTAAGGATTCACCACACTGGACACTGGAGCACTGTCCTCAAGTGCAGAGGGACAGGGCAGCTGAGCAGGAGCTGCGGCTGCTCTGCAGGAGAGAAGGTTCTCAGGCGGGTCTCTCAGAACATCAGAGGGACCTGCACTTGAAGCGGCAGGGGGCCCCAAGTGTGGCAGGGTGACCCTCCTGTCACATTCTTCCCAGATAGGTATCCCTGCAGCGAATAAACATCTATTGGTACAAAAACTCTCACAGGGATGGGTTACATCAGCATTGCCACTACAGCTGCCATCTCAATGCCACCACGCCATCACCACAGTCAGCCCACCCTCTCTAGTAATGTCACCAACCCCATCACGGCCACATGCATCGTCCTCAGCTGTGATCTGCAGTAACCTCTGCTCGCTGCCATTACCTCACGTCATTGTGAGCACCCTCCACTAGCATTATCATTCACGGCCACTGCCACAGTCCTGGTCATCATAAGTACCCTGATAGTCGTAAGAACAGGTGTACAGCCCCACAGGTGTATGGCCCCACTGCTGAGACAGGCACCGAATCTGAGATAGATTTGGATTCTGAGACATATACATGGATGGAGAGCTCTCAATAACACTAAGGTGAGGAAAAATGGTTTCACATGTACACATAGGTGCACACACAAGAAGCATGAACCCGGACACGGGACCCACATGTGCAGTGCTGCAGGAAGGAGAGTGGTATTGGAAGAATAAGCCAGGGACAGGCCTCCTGTGGGGGGGGGAGAGTTCCGCCTTCTGCCTAGGGGACATAAAAGCAGCAATCACCCGCTTCCTGTTATCTCTGTTTTTCAGCTCTGGCTGCAGCGTAGAATCAGGTGGAGATCTTTAAAATACACGATGCCTACTTCTCACTCTAGACCAATTAAACCCATCTGTGAGGGGCAGGATCCGGGAATGGTATTAAAAAAAATTTTTTTTCAGGATTTCTTTGTAGGTAAGTTTGGTGTTTTTTTTAATTGAAAGTAAAGAAACTATAAACAAAACATGAACCCTGTAGTCTTTGATTCTGAAGTATTCAGGGAGACGGATGTCTGCGATTTACTTTCAAATGCACCCAAAATAAGGCGGATAGTTAGAGGAACAGATAGATGGAGAGAGATGTGTATAGCGAATGGCTGATGGTAGAATCTGGATGCGGGTGTACGGTTGCTCACTGTAAAATTCCTTTAACCTCACTGGTGGAAAATTTCATCATAGAATGTTGGCAGGGTGGGGGGCGGAATCCCTAACTGATTTTACTGCAAAGCTGAGAATCACTTCTCTGAGGGCAAAATCCGTAAGCAAGCGAGTTTCTCTTTCTGCTCCCCACCCCCATCAGTCAAAGAACAAACCCTGTTTCTCATCAAACCAATCAGATTCCCGTCCACGGCTCTCCGACCTTTCTAAGCTACGGGCGGGCGCAGGCAGACTAGCAAGCGTATTTGTGCAGGGCCCCAGGGGAGGTGGAGGTGGCTGGGTGCAGCAGGAGGCGGTGGCTCGGGGGAGGCCTGATTGCCCTGTGTGCAGAGGGCTGTGCTGGAACCAGTGGCCGATTCTGCTCTGTGTGGACACCTCCAGACCTCCCATTTCTGAAGCCCTGGCTCAGCATGCTTAGCAAGGATGAAGCCCTTGCTAGGAAAAGCAGCTCAGTTAGACTAGAGCAGTAGTGTGGCCGTGTGGGCGGGCAGGGCCGCCCTGCCTCATCTGAATGCTCCCACACGCGGCCCTGGCGGGCAGTGCCATGGCAACACGGTGCTCTTTAAACACGGGGGCTTGTGCGCCATCGCAAAGCAGCATTAGGCAATTTAATTAAGGAGCTGGCAGCAGACAAACTTTGTGAGTTAAAGGCATTTTATTAAATCCCATTGTATTATGCAGCTCAGTTCCCCCAGGAGCTGTGGAGCTGGGAGAAGTAGGGGTGTGTGGGGGGGAGAATTTGCTGGGGTTTTCTTTTCCCTTCCTGGCTTCTTCTGGTCCTCCCTGCTGCTCCATGGCAGCATCAGCACGGGGTGGAGGGGGAGCAACTGCGATCGCATGCTGTCCCCAGCCTGAGGCTTTGGCATCCTTTGTAGCAGCTCGAGTAAGGGCCAGCACTAAGCTGGGTGCACCTGTGTGGTATGGCACTGAGCCCCACCCCGCCTCAGAGTAGGAACTACTAGCACCCCCATTTTACAGATAAGGAAACTGAGGCATGCACAGGTTACGTAGTTTGCCTGAAGTCTTGTCAGCAGTAGGGAGCAGAAAGGCTAGCCTAGACAGGACAGGAGGCCTCGTGGAGAAGGCAAAGACCACAGGACACTCGGTCCGTGCTAAGCGAAGCCGGGCCTGCCCAGTAAGGCAGCCTCAGCATGCCCCTGGGAGTCCCGGCCATGTGAGCAAGCGCAGGAGGGCATGGCTCGGCCCTGTGCAGTTCTGGGAAGGCCCACAGGCCTCTAGAATCCCGTGGTCTCTGAAGCTAGGTCCTCCTCTTCAGCCTCTCCATGTGGTTGTCCTGGAGACAGAGCTCGGCCTCAGGAGTCCAGTATCATGGATGCCAGTGCCGGGGCCCTACGGAGCAGAGGGGCGCACCTTTCAGTGTACAAACGTCCCCTGAGCCCCACCCTGTGCAAGTCACCTGCACCCCTGCCCTCGGTGACATCTCGAGGGCTGTATCCTCCATTCTAAAATGGGGTGATAATATCTACCTTGTCCAGCAGAAATGGGTCTAGTAAAATTAGCGAACTGCATGGTGGACTTATTCCCTGCCAGGTAAACGCCATCCCCGTTTTAAATCCTCACAACTCTCTTTCCCATTCAGCAGATGAGGAAACGGATGTTAAAGAGACAGTAATACTCTTGCCCAAAGTCGTGCAGCCAGTAAGGGGCAAGAACCAGTGGTCTCAACAGCCACACATATATGTGATCATATATAGGCGTCTACGCACATCCTCACCTGTATACAAGCATACACAATGGGCATGTACATAAGCATATTTATGTAATTATATAAACAGCTTTGAGATGTAATTCATACACTACAAATTCACAGTTCCATCATATTTTATTTCATAGCTGAATTTGCTGCCATCTTCGTCCATTTGGATTGCTACTAAATGTCATCAACTGGGTAACTTTTTTTTTTGGTACCAGGGATTGAACCCAGAGGTGCTCAACCACTGAGCCACATCCCCAGTCCTTTTTATTTTGAGACAGGGTCTCACTAAGTTCCTTAGGGCCTTACTAAGTTGTTGAGGCTGGTTTTGAACTTGTAATCCTCCTGCCTCAGCCTCCAAGCTTCTGGGATTATAAGCATGGGCCACCACGCCTAGCTATAAACTGGGTAATTTGTAAACAACTGATTTATTTCTTACAGTTCCAGAGGCTGAAAAGTCCAAGGTCAAGGGGTCAAGGATTCGGGATCCTGGCTGTAGAGGGAGGGCTGCATCTGGCTGTGGGCTCATGTGGTGGGAGGGACTAGGTGACTGTCTGAGGCCTCTTCTGTGAAGGCCCCACCCTAATCACCCACAGAGGATCCACTTCCTAAATCCATCACCTGGGAGATGACTGCAGCACGTGGATTTGGTGGGGGTCACATATGCAGACCATAGCAGCCACCGAACTTAAGCACGAGCTATTATCATCCAACAGGAAGAAACCGGTGTTCTGAATCAGCTAGGCTTCTCCCGGCGGGCAGTCAGGACCCAGCACTCTTCCAGAGGCCGCTGTGAGGCCTGTGTCTCCTGCTCCCTCACTGCTGCCTGCCTTTTCTCTGCCCTCCCCTCTCCCTCCTCCTCATCTGTCACCATCTTCTCCCACCCCAGGAGACCACGAGGTCCCTACCTGCTTCTGCAGCCTCCTCTACCTACGCACACTCACTCACCCCACCTGGCAGACGCTGAACCACAGCTGGGGGCACACTTCTGTGCAAGCCCCCAGGTGGGCAGTCAGGTGCATGGGGCAGGCCAGAGGGAGACGGGGCTGGCTGCAGAGGAAAGGCAGATGGCCAACTGAAGGGGCTAACTGGCCCCACAGCACCACCACACAGGCCCCCCCAGAAAGTGACTCTTGAAGGATTTCCGCTTATGAGATCTGGCCTGGCTGGGTGTAGTGACACACGCCTGTGATCCCAGCTGCTAGGGAGGCTGAGGCAGGAGAATTGCAAGTTCAAAGCCAGCCTGGGCAATTCAGTAACACCGGTTCAAAATAAAAAATAAAGCTGGGAGTGGTGGCACACACGACTGTAATCCAGATGTTTTAGGAGGCTGAGGCAGGAGGATTGCAAGTTCAAAGCCATTGTCAGCAATTTAGTGAGGCCCTAAGCAACTTAGTGAGATGCTATTTCAAACATAAATAGTATAAAAGCTAGGGGTATAACTCAGGGACAATCACCAGTTTAAAAAAAAAAAAAAAAGAGGTTTGTCCTGAGTGGAAATCAGGCGTTCTAATTACAACTCTACCATTTCCCACTATGGGACAGTCTCACTGAACCTCAATTTCTTCTCATTTCTAAAATGGGGTAAAAGCATCTGCCTTGAATTTAACAGGTACAATTTATTGAAGGCTTGCTATGTGTTGGGCCTTTCACAAAACTTAAGAAAAAATTAATCCACACAACCACCCTGAGACTAATAGTGTTACTTTTATTGCAGGGGAAATGGAGGCTCAGAGAGGTTAAGCAATTTATTTGAGGTCACACAGGTAGTACATGTAGAAGCCACAATTCTAGGGCAGCACTGTGTGATGCTGAAGAGCCGGCTTTCCTGTAGGCTGTGAGGAAGGCTACAGAATACCATGTGCAAGTGCTTGGAAGCAGAAAACCTAAGAAGGGGTCCCGCTCCCCACATCTTGATCTGAGCCTGCTATAGCTCGGCCAGTTTTCTTGAGGTGAGATAGGAATAAGGGCCGAACCCACTTCTCAGAGCTGCAGGAGCTGCACACTGCCCCCCTTGCTGATGCAGCTTGGGGTACACATGTGTTCAGCTTGTGCATGTAGTCTGCACACATGTACCTGCTCATAGAGAGGCACACACAGAGGGCACAGTGCCCGACCAGGTGGATTTGGTGGCTGTGTTTGTGATGCCTGCTCTCCTGGGTGACTTGGATGGTGCCAGCTTGTCTTCCCAGGGAATTAACATGGGGACCATTCTCCCCTGTAATAATGATAAAAACACTGTTAATTAACATGGCTGCAGCTTATGTTTCTCCAGTGCCTCTGTCCCCAGGCATCAAAACTCTAGGCAAACAGCAAATCTGCTGGCTTGGTAGCTGTACCCAGGGCCTGGGAACCTTAGGTACTGCCAGATTTCCTGTCTCCTTCTACTTCCGGACAGGTGCAATGTGCACAGGACTGTCCTGTCCTGGAGCCGCCCTGTGAGTGCCGTTGGAGGAGCCGGGAAGCCACCCAACAGGCTCCACTCATGGCCCGGAACTCCATCACCCTGATATTCTGGGTTTGTTCTGTGGCCGGGAGCAGCAGGGCAGGGAAGGGAAGGAGGAGGGTGTCTGCTCTTGGGCCACCTTGCAAAGAGCAACCCCCATCCAGTGCCCTCAGTGCTCCCCCACATGGCCAGCCCCGCTCAGGAAGGACTGTCGCTGCTACTGCCATCAGCCGGAGCCACGTCCATCCATCCAGCAGTGTTAGTCCCTGCAGGGGACAGCTGATGGCTTTCTCTGGTCCCAGCCAGGAGTCATTACACACCAAATGTCTATTTTAAACAAGTGATTAGGCAGCTGTATTACAAACACATGTGCTTCCCACCAGGGAGGGACAGGAAATTTCTAAGGTGGCCCAGGGGGACCTCGGCCCCCCACAAAAGGGGGTTCTCCTCCTGCCAAACATTTTCCAGGGGATCCTGCGTAAGGCCAGCACCCAAGGCTTCTTCAAGCCAGCATCCTGAGGGGCTCTGAGCCTGATTTTCAGATGCACATCAAAGTCCTGCTTGCCTGGGCGGCCACCTGCACTGTGATGGACCTGAAGGACCCTGAGCAATTTAAAGGGACAGATCCACCCTTGTTGTAGTCAGTGGCTTCAGCTTCCCCACACAGGGGGCTGCTGATACACGCTTGAGACAAGGACTGGACCCCGATTACGTTTCTTTCACTGTCTCCAGGACCTTCTGGACAGAAGGGGAGACTGTCGGAAACTGTGCTTGTTAGAGATTTAGTTTGCTGGCATCTCCAGAAAGGAAGCCGTATCCCCTCTGGAGTCCTCGGCTGAACTGGAGAGGGCCTGGGCATTAGCTGCATTGCATGCAGACCCATCGGTGCTTGCGCACAGGTGCATTTTTCTGGAGAGGATGCCCACGGCTTTGCTCAGCTTCTGGGCAGGGCTTGACTGCTTGGCCCTTGCTTGGTTCTGAAGGCGATGGGTTGGCCTCCTGCCATGAAGATGATTTCACCTTTCAGAACTTGGAGGAGGATTTTGAGGCTTGAGGAGGGGGCTTGGATGAGCAGAATTAGGACAGGGAGTTTGTGCCAGGCGGACCTCTGGCCACTGATCCAGAGGTGGTGATGGAGTGCCTTCCTCATCCCCTGGTTTCCCCACAGTGACAGTTCCATATCTACTGTTCCTCGTCACCCTGCTGACAGCCTTCTAATGATGACAGCAGCATCAGTGTCATATAAATTACTCCAGAACCCTAGGGGCTACGTGGAGATCAGGTTCGGGAAGCTGGGAACTAAGTGCTCTGCATGGTGTGGTACAAAGAACAGAGACCTTAGGATAAGAAAGACTCGAGTTCAAATCCAACCGCGTGGCCTCTTCCTAGATGTGTGACCTAGAACGCATACTACCTGACCTCCCGAGTGTCAGCGCACATGGTTCTCTTGGGGATTAAATGTGATAAAGCTGATAGAGAATCCAGCACAGTGTCTGGTATTCAGCAGGTGTTCAATAAATGAGTTTCTTTTCCTGGTAGGCATGGGTCGGGACACACTCATCTCCATCCACCTGCTGCACCGAAGCAGTGTCCAAAGAAAGGGGGCGTGCGTGCGGGGACCGGCTGCTTGGTGAGATGGGAGTGGCGGCCAGAGCCACCTCCCCTCCATTGTTGATCAGATGCTACCAGCCTTCACACTTGCCCAGTTCCTTCTCCGCCCTGAGGCTGCCCTTACAGCTCTGTGCTGACATCTCTGCAGCTGCCACCCAGGCTTTCCATCTATATCACGCAGCCCCCGACTCTCTCTGTCCTTGTGGTGACAGAGGTCACTTGCTGTCCTTTATCCAAGGGGAGGCCCCTGGGTTGCTCTCGCAGAGCCCTGTCCCCACATACTTGGCTCCAGCTCTTCCCTCTTCTCTTTTGCACTTTCAAGTCTTTGAACCTGTTGTTCTGCAATGACCTTCCATTCTCTGCTTGGGGAGCTCTGAATTATCCTTCAAGTGTTGGCTCAGTTGTGACACTTCTTGCTCCCAGGGCACCAATCCTAGAGTAGCAGGAGCCATGGGTGTCCATTGGCCTCCTTAGGCTGAGTGTCCCAGGGCAGGGGCTGGGACTGCTCCATCCTAGTATCCCCTTTGCCTCAGACAGGGTCTGTGCATGCTCCGGGCTCAACCCATGGCGGGTGAGGCAGGAGAACAGTTCTATTCCCCAAGGCTGGCAGAGGGGTCCTCAATGGCAGCTTCCAGTTAAGGTGGCAGTCTCTCCCCAGGATGGCTAGCTGGAGTCCTCCAATGAGCAGGTCTGACCACGTGTCTGCGTAGGGGGCAGGTGACAGGCAGAGGACTTCTGCCAATCACCTCAGCTTCCTGTTCACCTCCTGCCTGCACAGGGAGAGGGTGAAGCTAGGCAAGGGACGGAAACTCACAAGTGAGCACTGATGGCGGCAGGTCCACCTCTGAGAGCCGGGCATCCTCAAGTGATATTACAGATGAGGAGACTGGGGCGACGTACGTGCCCAGAGCCAAACAGGAAGTTGCACAGTGCAAAAGCTGGGGGTGGGTGGATCCTGTCTGAAGCGACAGTTCTTTTTACAAGCTGGTGCCTTCTGCAGACACAAATATCATGGCCCCTGTGTCTGTGATATTTCTCCACTGATGACAGAGAATGATCAGATAGAGAATGGGCGGAGCCTCTCCTGCAACTTGGCTGCGGTGGGCACCCTGGGCTAGGTTCTCAGGCACCTTCCATCCATGCGATGTCACACACGTGCAGTCATGCTGGTGGCCTTGGGAGGCAGAGGCTGCCCCTTACTGATAAGGTGAGCATAGTGATTCCCTTCTTTATTCAGCGACAGCCTAGGGCCCATTAGAGACCTGCCATCCACCATGCTGGGTCATCTGCACTACCTGGCCAAGGTCCCAACCCCCAAAGAGCAAGGAGGAGGGCTGAAGGAGTGGCAAAGACCTTCATGGTGAGAACAGGGGGCTCCAGACGCTGGGGGAGATGAGGAAAGGGCCGGGACTGGGCTGCCTGGACTGGACCAGCCCATCCTACCAGGGACTTCACCACCTTTATTTTGAATCAGAAAAATTTGACCTGAGCAAGCTCAGCACTTGTTGCTCTACTGTTTCTGTTTTGTATGTGAGTGATTACTTTTCTTTAGCTTTTAGTTGATGTGTCTTTCACAATAACTCCCGCTTCAGTTGAAATTGAGAGGAAACAGGGATCCTGGGTACTTGGGTTAGTACAGCTGGGCAACTAGAGTTGCTGGGAGGAGCTTGGGGAAGCCAGGAAGAGAGAGGAAGAGGAAGAGAGGGAGCAGGAGGCCAGGCATGCATTTGCCCCCAGGGAACAATGGCCTTGGAGAAGGCTGGATTTCCTCCCTGCACAGTGGGCTGTTTCAGGAACCCACAGCCAGGACCCAGGCAGGCGACCCTGAGCACCCTGCTTCAGAGCCCAGGTCCCTCTCCACTGGGCAGCATCTGCAGGTTCCTACAGGGGAGGCAGAGACCGGGCGAGGGTGGCTGGCCTGGCTGCTTCTGAGCCGAGAGCAGGTGCCCAGAGCTGGCCCTCAGCGACGGGAGGCAGCAAGGAGGCCACGGGAAGCTGGAAGCAGGGAGAAGGCCTGGGAGAGACTGGCCTGGAGGGGCTGATCGCTTCTTTCCTTCAAGAGAGATTTCACGCCACGTTGAATAAATAAAATACCGTGCAATCGCAAAAGATGTGTTCCACACTGTGTTAGATACCACCACGCTGGCACATCGTCTGTCAGCCACCATCAGAGTGACAGATGACTTATCAAAAGCCACTCTGACATTTCCAAATGAGATGTTTTGATAGAGGTGCCATTCAGCAGGGCCAAAAACCTGGAGAGAGCCTGAATGTAAATGAGGAACACTTGTTGCCTTCGAGTCACCTGTGTAAAGGTTTCTTGTCCAACAATAAGACCTTCTCCAGGAGAGCTAAGGAGGGATGGGGGGCAGAGGAGGTGGAGGGGCCAGGTGAGAGAAGAGGAGCACCCACCCAGAAGAGCCCAAAAAGGAAAAGCTGGACCCCAGGACAGGAGGGAGTGCTAGGGAAGCAGGCAAGGTGACTGAGTTTCATGCTGAGTCACTCTATGTATGACTCAGCAGAAAGGACAAAGACAGGAGCTTCCGTGCACCCTGATCTTTTTTTTCCCTTTGACTATTTTTATTTGCAATATAAAAAACAATAACAACCAGTAACAAACCCCTTTTTTTCACATTCAAATGGGTTTTAAGAAATGATTGCCTTTTACCCTGGAGAAATAACCTACAGACAGAAAAGAAGTAGTACCACATTGCAAAATCTGCAAATCCCAGAAGTCAGTAGCTTAAAGACAACCCCCAGGGGCTGGGAGGAAAACAAGTGTCACAAGAAACAAGACACAGCACACATAAGGACAGCAAGCTGAGGAAAGACCGCTTTCAATGCCACTGACCCAGAACACACAGCAGGGTGCCCTTTTTCTCCAGGTGCCCACTGCTACCTCGAAGCGGTGATTTTTGGTGTATGGTCTGAAAACTCTTTTCAGTGACACTGGAGTTTAAGAGAGGTGTGACGAGACAGGTTCAAGTATGAAGAAGAGTCATGCCAAAATCCAAGGTCTGGAAATTACCCAGAGCGAAAAAGAAACCGCGGAAGAATTCATGCCTTGCTGTTTCAACCAACTGTTTCCATTGGACCCAGGGGGAAGACATTTCAGGGTTCAAATTGGCATGTCCAGGGTGTCCCTACAAACCCAGCAGGGTGACTTTCCTGACTAGGCGGTGATCAGCTTATGCTCTGAAGCAGAGACAGACACTGAGACTGCCAAAGTTCAAGAAATAAGGTGGAGACGGTGCTTCCTTCAAATGAATTGGCCTACTACCTGCCTTTCTCCTGCTCCAGCAACTTCTCTCTTCCACGTTGCTGCAGGTGTTTGCCTTATGCTTGAAATGAAAAGGTGAACGTTGAGGTGCAAGGACTAGGTGGTCCTGAGAGGGCAGGGCGTCTGCAAGTACAGTAGTCAGCACACACTTGCACCCTGATCTTGAAGTTCTAATGTGATGAGAGTGCAGTTTTGTTCACTACTGACTACATTTTGAAATAGTATTTCTGATACATAGGGTTAATGTTATTAATTTCACCTATTTCTTTTTACTTTTTTTTTTATAGAGAGGGACAGTGAGAATCAATTTTATTTAGTTTTTCATGTGGCCTTTGTTGCTCAGACACTTTGCTGTGTATGTGGTACTGGGGTTTGAACCCACGTACTTAATGCATGCCAGGCAAGCACTGTAACCACCAAGCCACCCCTCAAGCCCCTCTTTTTACTTTTTGATGTGGCTGTCAAATATGAAAATCGCAAATGTGTCTCATATTCTCTCTCTATTGAACAGTGCCAGCAGAAAGACTCAGAAAGACTCAGGATCAAATCCCAGCTCCACCACTTACTTGTGGACTCCTGGAGGCGAGTCCAGCTACCCATGAGCAGGAAGGAAGAGGCACAGGGCTGAAACTGGCTGGGCCAGGGGTTGGCAGTGTAGCAGGGAGACAGGAAGTGAGAAGTGCTGGGGAGGAGGCACAGAGGCAGGGACCTGGGCAGAGCGCAGATGATGTGGGCTTTCCCCAGGGCTGCCCTGGCTGTTGGGTAAACCTCAGAACTGACTCCTGGCAGAGTTGGAAGAAGTCTAAAAGATAATGCAATCCTGGGCCCCAGGAAAACAGGCCTAGAGGAGAGAAATCCATTCCCTTTCTCAGCCCCCAGCACCTGCAGTTAGTGCCCCCACACCCCATACCAACAACGGAGTCCTCATAGTCACCGTGGGATTTGTTCAAGGGGCCTTTGCCTGCTCGGGCTTATTACCACACAGTTGGTCACCGCCTCTCTCACTTGTTAGATGGGGAACCTGAGGCTCAGGGACTCCAGGTTACCCAGTGGTAGTGGTAGTCCCAGAGCCAGGCTGTTCCTGACCAGACCAATGTCCCTTCCATTAGCTATGCTGTCTCCACCAGCACGCGGAGAGGCAGCTGTGAGGAGCAGGGGTGAGCTTCTACCCACCTCATCAAAAGTCAAGTGCAAGCCCCAGAGCCAGGCCCTGGCTTCAGGAAGGAGGAAACCAGATGAAGGGATCTGTAGTCAGCCACAAGCAAATCAATGTCAAAACCAGCGCAAGAACTCAGAATCCCTGATTTAAAACAACTCTTCAAACAGCAGCGACTCTAAGAGGAGGGTCCCTCTGCAGCAGCAGGTAGCTGAAGCCTTGGTCCACCCCCTCACCTGCTGGCGCTCAGGACCTAGGGCAGAGGTCACACTAAAGAGGGTGGGGCTCAGGGCTGATCAGCTCCACATTTGGACTGTGAGGTCCTGGAGGGCAGAGAAGGGCCCAATTCAGCTCTGTCTCCCCAGCACCTGTCACTCATGGTTCTCAGCACACAGCCACAATGCTTGACGGGTGGACGGATGGAAGGATGGATGCGTAGATGAACCAGGTCATCATAAGTGGTAATGAGGCTACTTGGGGGAGGGGGAGGAGAGGAGCAGAAGGCAGCACGCAGACAATTAGGACAGCAATCATGAGAAAGCAAGAAGGGCTATCTGGTCTTGCTGGGCCCTGCCCCCTATGTGACCTTGACCAAGTCCCTTTCCTCTCTAGGCCTCGATTTGTTTAGGAGGAGTTAGTGTTAGACTAACCAGTCCAAGGTCACTTCCCACACTGACTGGCGGAAGTGGACAAAGCTGCAGAAAGTCAAGGCCTCCATGTTCCATAGTAGCAGGGCTGGTAGAGGAGCGCACAGCCAGGCCCAGGCGCCCTGACCCCAGGGAGGCAGACAGATGCTCCTGGAAGCTGTGTCCCCTGAGACTGCACGGCTAGAGCTAACTGGCTGTGTCAAGGAGCAAGCCAGTAGTCAATTCTGTTCAATAAAACTTTGATTGCCTATGAGCCTGTAAACAGGCAGCTCCCCTGTGGGCCGGAGGCGCTCTCTCCCGGCTCCCTTTCCTGCCGCACCTGTCCTGGGCCCCATGCCAGCCCCAGTGTCCCTTAGCCTCATCTGAGGGTGGGCAGCTGGCAAGTGAGGGCCCTGGGCCTGGGGCAGAGGGAGGGGAGGGAGCCGGAATCACTTAGCCCTCATTAGTCCAAATTAAAATCAGGAGTGAGATGACAATTACAATTTGCAGTGGGCTAATTGTTTTTCCTCCGAAGCCGATCGTTTTGCAGATTGGGGAAATTAATTGTTTGAAGTCCCAGGTGGATTGGCTTTGAACCCAGCAGAGGCGAGACGGGCAGGCCTGCTTAACACCACCCAAGGGCAGCTGCCCCGCCACAGCTCCTGCCCCTTCAGGTCAGCAGGCAGGGACAGGTGCAGGTTCTGCGTCTTAGCGGCCTCTCTCCCAGGTGGGAGGAGGGGAGAACACTGGCACAGTCAGGCTAGCGGGGGACACTGGCCTGTCTGACAGCCTATGCCCAGTTGAAGCACAGGATTTGCCAGAAGTTCCCATTTCCGCCAAGCTTCCAACAGTCACTGTGACCTTCAGTCACCCATTCAGCAAACATCAGCAGCCTACTGTGCGCATGCATGTGTAGGGGATGCTGCAGTGACCATACAGACACGGCGCTGAGATGGGGACAGGTAAGTGCACAGAACCGTGTACCGTAGGAGGAAGGATGAAGCTCAGGATGGACACCTCTCTGCTTAGCCAGGGTTGCTCAGAGAGCAGGGCTCTGAAGGTGCCGTGTGGCAGGCAGAGGGGCCCTCCAAAGCAGCCTGGCCCTCTGCAGGTGTAATTAAGGTTAGGCTTTAGGATTGAGAGCACCTTGGATTTTGGGTGCAGGATATTCAAAGCAGGGAACTTTCTTTAGCTGGAAGCAGACGAGGGCTGCCCAGCACCACAGCAAGAATTTCATGACCTCTTGTAGGTTCTGAGACGAAGGAAGCTATGCACAGGACAAGAAAGAGGCTCCTAGGGACTACGTGTGGCCCTCAGCTGACAGCCAGCATGGGGACAAGAACCTTGGTCTTAAACCACAAGGAACAGCTGAATGAGCTCAGAAGCAGATTCCCCCAGGGTTTCTGAAGTCCAGGCTGGAGACACCTGGAGCAGAGAAACCAGCCATGCCAGCCCCATTGGACATCTGACAGAACTGTGAGGTGACAAAAGTGTATTGTTTTGAACCTCTATTATTGGTGTTGATTCCTTATGGTCACAATGGAAAGCCAACTCTGGAGCTAACCGGGATAGGACAGGATGACCTGGTGCTGGGGCTGGAGCGGTGGCTCAGTGGTTTTGGCGCTTGCCTGGCAAGCACGAGGACCCGGGTTCAAACCCCAGCACCACGTATACAACTAAGTGTTGGAGCAACTAAGTCCATGTGAAAAACTAAATAAAGTTGTTTCACTCTTTCTCTGTCTCTCTCACTGTCCCTCTCTCTTAAAAAAAAAAAAAATGACCTGATGCTGTTCTAACCTGGGGGGCCTCTTTGTGGAGGGGGCGTGAGGAAGCAGAGTAGGGTGACCGACTCATCTCCATTTCCAGTTTTAGCACTGAAATCCTGCATTCCCCCCAAAACCCTTCTACCAGGGAAACTGGACGATTGGCTACGGTAAGGCAGAGGAAATGGCCAGGACAAAGGCTGTGAGGTGGGTCACTGCAAAAAGCTTTCCCAGGGGAGCTCTGTCAGATGCAGGTGATGGGGACTGCTGGGGGAAATATTTTGAATGGGGAGCTGAGCAACCCTAGCTAAGAAGAGAGGTGTCCATCCTGAGCTCCATCCTTCTTCCTTACCGCTCGCCACCCCTCTGCCCCTGGTGACTTCCTTTGCCACTGTCTCCCTTCCCCAGCTGGCTCCTGCCAGTGCCCAGGTGTCTCCAGGTGCCAGGTGCCTGCTGCTGCATTCCTAGTGGGGATGCTGGCGCACTGCCGAGCAGCGCACAGCAGGGAGAGATTTTTCAAGACAGCTTTAATTAGTGAGAGAACAGGAAGCTGGGAAGAAGAGGAGACAAAGGTTGTGGACGGCTTCACACCTTGTCAAAACAGTGGCTGAGCACCTGCAGAATGCCAGGAAGGGAGGGGGAGAGGGAAACGCAGAGATGGGCAGTGGGGCATCACGCCCTTCCCTCCGCTGTGGCCTCAGCCTCCACCTTTACTTTAACCCACCCCTTCCTGGTTGGTCTCCTCCCATCTGCATGGAGTGAGATAAACAGCAGCTGTTCACGACCTAGGTGAGGAGGCAGAGTTTGTAGTGGGAAGAGCAAAGAAGGACGGAGTTAAAATTTGGGCTCTTTGTCTCGTTATCTGTTTGATGTCTGGCAAGTTAATTGCTCTGGGTCTCAGTGTTCTCTTCTGTACAATTAAAGTCATAATACCTACTTTGCAGGGTGGTGGTTGTGAAGATTAGAGATGTCAAGAAGTACCCCGCCTGGAGTAGGTACTGGATAAATAGCAGCGACTTCTACTACAGGAGCTGCCCCTCCCGGGCTGCGTCCCAGCCCCTCTCACTCAACACTGCCATGTAAACACCCACCCTGCTCCCTATGGCTGAGTGTGCAGATCTGGAGGTGGGGGCCAGGACACCACCCACCCTCAGCTCCTGAGTGGGTGATTCTGATGAAGCTGCAGGGCCCAGCCTTGCTGTCCCTGCTCCATGATGCCTCCTGGGAGAAAGCTGCTCCAAGGTTGTTCTGCACGCACACCTATTTCAGAAGCCACCTCCAAAGTTGGAGAGAGCAGACTGGGAGGTGGAGTCTCCCCCACTCTCTACCCTCCCCTGGGGGTCTGTCCTTGGGCAGCTTCCATATCTAAGCAAGTGAGCTGGTCCTCAGAAGGAAAAAGTTTCAGAGGAAGGGATCCCAGCATCCATTCCATTTTGCTTCCTTGTTTATCAGTGGAAGAAATGGAGGCCCAGAGCAGGCAAGTGACCTATGTAAGGGCACACCTGGGGCCTCTGGGCCTCTGGTTCTCATCTGCAAGATAAAAGTACAGGGCTACACAATGGCTAGTTCCTCTCAACTCTGAAGTTCACATGGTTGACTTTAGGATCCAGCTTCACTGGCCCCAGGCTGGGGACTCCTAAGGAGGGAAGCCCAAGGCTGATTGCCTTCTTTCATTGCCAATCAACTTCACCATCATACTTCTCTGATTTCTGGACTAGAAGGTTTGCTCCTGCTTTGTCACAGAATGACTGGCTGCCCCTGCCCATCACTCAGTGTGCACCGGGAACTCTTCTATGCACTTAACGTGTATCAGTGCAGACAATTGTACACCAGCCCCACGATGCTGCTATCCTCCTTTATAAGTGGGAAATAAGAGGTGGAGACATTAAGTAATTTGCCCAAGGTCACACAGCTGAAATTGGGATTTGACCCTTTGCAGTCTGGCCTCGAAGTCTGTGTGCTTAACCACTGAGCAACACTATCCCTGATGCCATTAGGGTTTTCTCCTCTTTCTTGTTTTTCTTTTTCCCTCCTCCCCTGTTTTTTCTCTATATACATTTTTTTCCTGGCATTGATTCTGTGCCTAATCTCTGCCAAGAATGGGGGACAGACAGATGTACAAGATGAAAAGACTTGGGGCTGGAATGGTTGCCCAGTGGCTGGAGAACTTGCCTGGCATGCGCAAGGACCTGGGATCAAACCCCAGCACTACCTACACAACTAAGAGAGAAATAAAGGCCAGATGAAAAAATAAAATTGATTCTCTCTCTCTCAAAAACAACAACAACAACAACAACAACAACAACAACAACAACAAAACAAGACTCAGCCTCTGCCTGAAGAAGCTCTCAGCATAGCAGGGGAAAGAGATACAGGTCTGGCTGTAGCCCCAGAGGCTGTGAGAAGCGTCCGATGGGGGAAGGGGACCTGCACCGTGGGATGATGGCGTTTGGAGTGGCACAGTGGCCTTGGAGGGAGCTTGGTGCCTTCCCTCCAGCTTCTATGCTTTCTGTTTCCGTAGCATCTCTCTCCTGCCCCTGGCAATCTGTATTTGCAAACGATGAGTATGCAGTAAATGGCAGGTACAGCGCAACGTTATTATCAAAAATGAGAAAATAGAGAAACACATGGAGAAAACTTAAGCCACTGCTACTGACCACTGTTAAAATTTAGATGTCCGTGTTTTCAGGCTTTTTCCTGTGGTGGTAAATGCTCTTGCTCTGTCTCTCTCTCTGGGTTCCACGTCATCTTGATTTCTATCTTGTTTTGGTGGAGTACATCCTTGAGTTGCTTTTGAAAGTGAAGCAAATTTCTTGAAAATTTGCATGTTTGAAATGTTTTTACTCAACCTGCCTATTAATTGATAGTGTGACAGGTTTAATTTCACCTTTAACAACTTTTCTCATCCGTTGGGAAACGTTCCACCGTCTACTTCCTTCCAGGGTTGCTGTTGGAAGTCTGCTGTTATCCTAAAGCCAGTTGTTTTCCTTCTGTAGAATCTTCACTGATATTCTGAAATTTCAAAATGTGGCCTTTGTGGAGAAGGTCTTTTTTGTTTATAATGTTTTGGTTTTGTTTTGTTTGGGTACTGGGGATTAAACACAGGGTGCTTAACCACTGAGCTACCTCCCTGGACCTTTTTGTTTTTTTATTTTGAGACAGAGTCTTGCTAAGTTACTGAGGGTCTCACTAACTGGTTGAGGCTGGCCTTGAACTTGTGATCCTCCTGCCTCAACTTCCCAAGACATTGGGATTACAGGTGTGCACTACTGAGCCTGGATTTTTTTTTTTTTTTTAGATGGTGGGATACCTAATTATTTTGCCCAGGCTGGTCTCAAATTCTTGGACTCAAGTGATCCTCTTGGTTCAGCCTCCTGAGTACAGTAACTATAGGCATGCACCACTATGCCTGGCTTTTGTGTGGGTCTTATTTCATTAACTGTACTAGTCACCTAATGAACTCTTGCAACATGGAAAGTAATGAACTTCATTTAAGGAAACAATATACTTTAAATTTCCAATAACTCATTCTTCTTTTCTGCATCTTCCTTAAAAAGCAAAATTTTCAGGGCAGGAGCGGTGGCTCAGCAGTTTGAGCACTTGCCTGGCATGCACCAGGACCCGGGTTCAAACTCCAGCACCACATAAACAACTAAGTGTTGGAGCAATGAAAACCAGACAAAAAACTAAAAAATAAAGTTGATTCTTTTTTTCTCTCTCATTCACTCTCCCTCTCTCTCTTAAAAAAAAAAGGAAAAGAAAAATAATCACCCAAATGTCCATCAACTGATAAATGGATTAAAACAACAACAAAAGCCCAGTACAGCCATACAAGTCAATATTACTATCCAGCCTCAAGAAGGAGTGAATTAACACGACAGTACGGATGAACCTTGAAAACATTATGTTAAGTGAAAGAAGCCAGACACAGAAAACCACATATTAGATGATTCCATTTCTATGAAATGTCAGAATAAGCCAAACCACAGAGACATAAAGTAGATTAGTGGTTGTCAGGGGCTGGTGAAGGAAAGAAGGAGTGACTACTTATGGGTATGGGTTTTCTTTTGGGGATAATGAAAATATTGTAGAATCAGATGATAGTGATAGTTGTGAACATGCTAAAATCCACCAACTTTTACATTTTAAAAGAGTAAATTTTGGGAGGCTGGGGTTGTAGCTTAATGGTAGAGGGCTTGCCTAGCATGTGCAAGGCCCTGGATTCAGTCCCCAGTACCACCAAAATAAATGGGTGTTATACGATATTTGAATCGTATTTCAATTTTTTAAAAAAAGTCCTATATTCTTGCTTTGTAGGTATAATATCATTTATGTTTTGGAGACTGTCAATTGTGGTGGTGGTGTCTTTTCTTCTCTGCATAGTATTTGTTTTCAAGTTGTTTTCTGTTTATTTTGATTTTTGCTTTTTTATATTGATGCCTTTAAAAACAGCTAGTAATCCTTGGCCAGTGGTTGGTATTTATGAGGGGGACACTGAAAAGCTGAGTGGAGGTGCTGGGGTAGTGGCTCAGTGGTTGGAGCACTTTGTCTGGCATGTGTAAGGACCTGGGTTTGAACCCCAGCACAACTAAGTTTTGGAAAAATGGAACCCAGATGAAAAAATAAATAAAATTGTTTTTCTCTCTGTCTTCCTCTCTCTCTCTCTTTAAAGAGAGGGACATAGGGGGCTGGAGCTGTGGCTCGGCAGTTGCAGCCCTTGCCCAGCATGCGCAAGTACACGGGTTCAAACCCTAGCACCCACGTACACAACTAAGTGTCAGAGCAACGAAAGCCATGTGAAAAACTCAATAAAAATTGATTCTCTCTCTCTCTCTCTCACTGTCCTTCTCTCTTAAAAACAAAAAAGAGTGAGAAAAAGAATCAATTGTATTTATTTTTTTCATCTGGACTTTGTTTCTGTGATACCCAGTTGTGTATGTGGTGCTGGGGTTCGAACCCAGGTTCTTGTGCATGCCAGGCAAGCGCTCCAATCGCTGAGCCACCACTCCAGCCCCCTTCTGACTCTGAAAAATAAAAAAGTAGAAGCTGAGTGGAATTCTGGATTGTGCATGGGGAGCTTGCTGATTGGTGCCCTCAACAGGGGAGGGTCCACTGGAAGTCCCCCAGTGTCACCATTTGTCCTACTGCAGCATTCCCAAAGCCAACTGGAGAAAGGGACAAGAGGTCCTCATTTGGCTTGGAAGCTTCCAGCAGATCCCTGTTTTCAACACATTGCCTCATCTCTACCCATACTTGCATGCTGGTCCACATGTGGAGAGTAAAGTTCTCTCCTGGACACTGAGGGGGAACGTCAGCAACAGTCATGGGCTGAAGAGGGAATTTGGTGTGGCACTCTCCTGTTTTGAGCCCTATTCTATGCCCTACCTTAGATGCTACCAATTTCTGAGGCTTTCTGAACTTTTACAGCAAGAATCAGCTTGTTTCTTATGGGCTACTGTCTTTGGAGGTCTCTAGGTTTTTCTTTATCAAAGACAAGTCAGTTAACTTCTTAACTTCCAAAACTGGACTGGATAAACTGGGTATGGTGGCTTGTGCCTGTAGTTCCGATTCCTCAGGAGAATCATATGAGGCCAGGAAATCAGCTGGACAACCTAGCAAGACCCAGTCTTAAACCCAAACCAAACTAAAGAACAAAATTAGCTTGATGTTGCTTGCGTGCTTCTGTCTCCTCCCCCTTGTCCTGTGGGCTGGCGTCCACTTTACTCCTTTACTCTTGTTTTAGAGTTGTTAGGAGGGGCATCGGAGTCAGATATGCCTAGTGATATGTTTAACTGCAAGCTAGCTGTTGTCATGGGAAAGGGGCAGCACACTGGGGTTCTCAGGTTTGTCTGAAGGTGACTTCTGCTGTCCCTGACCTGGAACAGTGGGTGCTGCTAACCTGCAAGTACTGTGGGATGGATGCGGGGAAGCCTCCTGCCCTGCTCAAGAGTGAGGTGACTGTGCCCTCGATAGCCATCCTCACTGCAGTTCTTGGTCACACTTTACTGCATTTTATAGGAGAAGTTATGTGCTAGTCTCTAATCTGTGGACTTGTGAAGAGCTATGATGTATCCCTTGAGAATGTCAAGGGTCTACGGTACCTCTGTTACTATGGAAACGAGTTCCCTGGTGGCAATCAGGCTTAGTAACATCCACAATGATGTGAGGCACATTGACTTTGGCTCTGGTAATGGACAGGGAGTAGTTCCTGGAGCAGGGGCCACACTCCCCCTAATGACCAGCCACATTCTTCACGATGTCACCAGGGTCTCCTCCTAGCCTGAGCACCTTGTACTGGGTCTGGCCCAAGTGCTTCAGCTCAGAGGGAAAGGAAAGAGGTTGAGTCTGTTTGGCTCATGAAGATCTGGAATCATTCAAGTGCACCAGTAACTGCTTCCAAACCCAGCTTCCCAGAGCGTCTGCCTTGCAGTGACCCAAGAGGAAGAGGGCTGGCTCAGAGCTCTTAGGGTGCTCTAGAGTTCATAATCAACTTTCAGGAGGTGTGTGGTTCAAAAGTCACTTGTGCGTCGCTTTGAAATGCAGGATAGGCTCCCCCCACCAGCCTACTTACTATGCAAACGAGTTATTAGGTATGAAGTCTTAGAACAGCCTGGCTCATGGTAAGTGCTGTATAAATGTTTGCTATTATTATTACTAAAATTGTATTTCGTTGGGTCCATATGAAAATAAATTTGCATTCCCTGCCTTTGTGCAACACCCTCAGCTAAAAAAAAAAAAAAAAAAAAAAAAGTGGTGGATTCACTCCCTGCCTGTCCCACCCTTTGATACTATACCAAGAACCAACGCTGATGTCTGCAAAGGCATTCACGGGCTCTTTCCAGAGGGTCTTCCTAGCTGCCCTCTCTGGTCTTGGGGACAGGCAGATCCAGCTTCTTCCCTGCTTTCTTCCTTCTGCTCCAGTATCCTCTCACGTGGCAATGGCCTTGGCCTGACCATAGGCCGCTGCTCGTCCCCTTCAGGCATATATGTTGATCTCCAGTTCTGCCACCCTTGCTGCTGCTTCCGGGGACTGCTTCTCTTTCTACAGATGCACCTTCATCTCTCCTTGCTTCTGCCACAACTTCCCTTTCTCCTGGGTCCTTCCCTGGGCCGGGAGCTCCTTACCAGCAGATCTCATTCATCTTGCTAGTTTTAACACCTCACACTGGGCCTGGCATATAGTAGATATTCAAAATATGTATTTTTTCTTTTTGAATTGTACTGTTTCCTTAGCATCTGCCTGGTGTCTTCTGCCTGCCCCCTCTTCTTCCTTACCCACACACACACCCGTTCTGGTTTCCCCCCAGCCTCCTGGCTGCCCCTCACCTGGCTGGATGGGAAGGAGATGGTATATCCTATCTCCAGGAAAACATTTTTGAGAGAGAGAGAAAGAGGGAGGGAGAGAGAATGAATTTTGTCTACTTTTTCTTCTGGTTTTTGTCTCTCCAACACTTAGTTGTGTGTGTGGTGCTGGAATTTGAACCTGGGTCCTCGCGCATGCCAGTCCAGTGCTCCATCACTGAGCCACCGCTGCAGCTCCAGGAAAATTCTTTTGACCCCAGCTGCAGCGAGAAGCCAAATGAGACCCACAGCTCTGGGTGTCAGGACCCGTGGCAGTGCTGAGGAGTATGCTTGTTCCCTACAATTTCCATCTCATTTGTCTCTTCATTTGTAGCTTAAATTGGCCAATTTCTTCTGGAATGTGCCTGGACTCTGGCAATGTGCACAACTGAGCGTCCCTAGTAGCTGTCTAGAGAGCTGCTGGCTGGCAAGGGAGCTGGCCTGGGGCCTCCACAGCTGCTGAGCCTCTGGAGTGCTAATGCTCTTAGGATAGTGGCAGAGTATGGGCTGCACAAGGCTGAGGAAGGCCATAGGAAACTGCCATCAGAGGGGTGAGCGGTTAAGCCTGGAAAAACCTGATTTCCCTTCTCAGGAGAGGGTAAAACGCAAGAAATGGGAGAGAGGTTGTTGGCCCTTTAAAGGGTAGGCAGCGGTATTCAACAAATGTTGCTGGACAAACTGGACAACCACTTGCAGAAAGTTGAAATTAGATCCTTATCTCTCACCTTCCACAAAAATCAAATCTAAATGGATCAAGGAATTAGGGATTCAACCAGCTACCATACAATTGCTAGAAGAAAAATAGGACCGACACTCTAGCCTATGGGAGCTGGCAAGGACTTCTTCAACAAGGATTCTAAAGTGAAAGAATTACAGTCTAAAATCAATTAGTGGGATGCCATTAAACTAAAAAGTTTCTGTACGGCCAAGGAAATAGTCAAAACAGTCAAGAGACAACCTACAGAATGGGAGAGAATCATGGTCTGTGATCCCTCTGATAGGGGACTAATATTCAAAATTTACAAAGAACTCAAAAAACTTTATAACAAAAACACAATCCAATCAATAAACAGGCCAGAGAGCTAAACAGAAACTTCTCAACAGAGGACATTGGGCAAGCCAGTGAATACACGAGAAAGTGTTCTTAATCACTGGCAATCAGAGAATCGCGAATCAAAACTACATTAAGATTTCACCTCACTCCAGTCAGACGGGCAAAGATGAAGAATACAAACAATAACAAATGCTGGAGGGGTTGTGGGGAGATAGGAACACTAGCACACTGTTGGTGGAATTGCAGACTGGTCCAGCTGCTCTGGAAAGCAGTGTGGAGACTTCTCAAGAAAATTAGAGTTGGATCCACTACATGATCCAGCTATCCCTCTTCTGGGTATTTTCCCAGAGGAGTTAGAGTCAGCACATTACAGCAACACAGCAAAATCCATGTTCATAGCAGCTCAATTTACAATAGCTAAATTATGGAATCAACCCAAATCCCCCTCACTGGATGAATGGATCCAAAAGCTCTGGTATATAGATACAATGGAGTTCAACTCAGCTATTAGAAACATTGATATTGCATCTATTGAAGGTAAACGGATGGCGTTGGAATAAATCATGCTGAGCGAAGTTAGCCAAACCCAGAGAGTCAAGGGCGGAATGATTTACCTCATTTGTGGAGCCTGGACCTAAACCCAGGCTTGGGAGTAAGACAGACAAACTCATGTATTAGATCCATAGAACAAAAGTACAAAATGTTAATACTTATGAGATACAGCTGCAAGATACTCCGTAAGATATTTGAACAAGCTATGCTGCATAACTGTACAAAAAGGTAAATGTTTAATCCCATTGTCAAACATTTTGAAGAATAACAAGGGAAGATAGGAAGGGAGGAGAAGGGGAAATGTTGGAACTGAGATAAAGCAAGGTACATTCCAAGGTGTTATAAATGTCACTGTATATACTATAGCCATATATATAAAAATATTCTTCATAGGTATAAGAATTATGTCATTGTATTTGGGTTTTTTAGGAATAACATAGGACCCAGAAGAAAGGGAAGGGATCAGGGGACAGGAGGAGGGAGGTAGAGAGGTGTGGGGGGGATTTTGAACAAATTGTATTGCTGATTTGTGTGCATCTAGGAATATGTGACAACTAATCCCATCATTATGTAAAAACCATAATGCACTGATTAAAAAAGATTAAAAAGAAAGAGTAGTGAATCAGCAGTTACAGCGCTTGCCTGGCATGCACAGGTACGCGAGTTCTAAACCCCAGCACCACGCACACAATGAAGTCTCAAAGCGACAAAAGCCACATGAAAAACTAAATCACACTGATTCTCTCTCTCTCACTCTCTCACTGTCCCTTTCTCTTTTAAAAATTAAAAAGAAAAAGAACAAGCAGCACTGGGCTGGAGCGGTGGCTCAGTGGTTATGGCGCTTGCCTGGCATGTGCAAGGATGCAAGTTCGAACCCCAGCACCACGTGCACAACGAGGTGTTGGAGCAACGAAAGCCACATGAAAAAACGAATAAAAATGAAATAAAACTGATTCTCTCTCTCTTAAAAAAAAGAGCAGTGAGCATTGACATAATGTTGAGTGAAAGGAGTCAAATACACCCGTCAAAACCAGCGTTCAAAACCAGGCAAAGCCAACGTGTGTTGCTAGAACGCCAAACGGTGGCGACCTCCTCAGGGGTTGTGGCGGGCAAGCGAGCAGAGGGGCCTGGAGCATGGGGTGGAAATGTTCTAAGTGTTCTAAGCCTTGATCCGGGACTGGTGATATGGGGGCACTCACCGCACACCCCATGTACAGATTCATCAAGCTGAGTACTTAGAAGACTGCTTTACTATATGAGTTCTACCCCACGAAAAATGGTGGAGAAAATCCACAGTGGTGGTTTCAAAACTTGACTATGTGTAAGAATTTGTGGGAGCTTACTTTAAACGCTGATTTCCCCACCTCCTGGAATCTAGTTAGTAAATCTGGAGTGGTGTCTGAGAATCTGCACTTTTAACTTTCTCCCCTACCTACAAGGGTAATTCTGAGGCAGGTGGAATCTACAGACTAGAAAGACCACGCAGGGCTTGGACATCTGCCTAGTCAAATGACCCAAATGGTCTAAAGGCCATCCATCTGGGACCATGCGGTGTAGCTGGGTGGTTAAGGGCTCCCAGGCGCTCTTGACAAGCGGGGTTGGAGGTTGGCCAAAAGTGGCAATGGGAATTGATGGGCCGCTCTCTAGACCCTTCCAAGAAGGATCAGGACAGGGAGTAGGAGGATATCAGGGACAGTTTCTCTAAGAGTGCTGTCTGGCACCCTTGTCCCCTGGGCACCTAGGATGGCTGGGCAAACCTCATGAACTGGTCCACAGCATAGGAGGTGTAGCAGCCAGGAAAAGCTGGTCCCCAGCAGAGGGGGAGTGAGACAAGGTGGCCTAAGACTCTGCAGACTGGATTTGATCAGCTGTCCATTCCTTAGCAATTGCCTGCTGTTTGCCAGGAAGATGAAAGCCATGACAGAGGACACAGGGCTAAAGGTGAGAACCTGGGGGGGAGGCGGTGCGGACAATGTGGCATTTCCATAGGTAAATGCCAGGAAAGGCTGAGCGGCCAGAAATGTGTGTAAATGATGACTTCGAGCTGCCCTTGACTTGAAGGCCTGGGAGGGCTCAGACACAGGCAGTGGGAGCCACACACTGGGCCTGGGGGAGGGAAGGGGCAACATTTGTGGGAACCTACCCTAAGTCAGACCCTTCCTAAGTACCATCGCAAACCCATTCCTGCCAATCATTCTCAGGCATGGTTTACTTATATCTCCTTTAGAGACAACCAAACCAAGACTAGTGGAAGTTCAAGAGCGTGTCCAAGGCCACAGGTTCACAAACAGTGGGAAGGGAACTGAGGTCCCTAAGATTCTTCCATATTCCCTGCGGCCTCCCCCTCCTCAGCCTCTAACAGCAATCAGTTATTTAAGAATCTGCAAAATGCTCTCTCATACATTATCTTATTTGGTTTTCAAAACACCTTGTATGAGGCAGGTGTTAAGTCCTATTCCATGGCTGAAAAATCAATCTTCAGCTAAAGAATAGCCTGCCCAAGGTCAAAGAGCTGATCAGTGGCTGGGAACTGGGACTTAAACTCAAGTCAGATGGCTGTAAATCTGCCACAAACTCTTGCCTGGACACTGAGAAACACACCCCAGCCCTCGCGTAAGTCCGGAAGGACCTGGAGATGCTCCTATTCAGGCACTGGCTTGATTTCAGGATGATGGGAAACTGGCTTTCCTAAACGTTCCTGCTCTCTGAATGGCTCAGGAGACTGAGTTGGGGGGGAAAAAAAGGCCTCAGTAGGGAAACGGAGGCCCAGAGAGCTTTGGTGGAGTAGCTCCAGGTCACACAGGATATTGAAGCCACAGGACTTGAATCTTTCTTCAAGTGGTGCGTTTCCAGAGGCCTGTAAGGTGTTCTCCTTCTCAGGACCCTTTCCTCCTTCCTTCTTTGGGACCACAAAATGACTGATGCCAAAGATACAAAGGAAGCATGAGCTGATGCTGGGGGTGGAGGAGGAGGGCAGGGCAGCGACCCCCGGGAGTCCTCCGAATTCCTCTGGCAAGGAGTATCCAGAGGCATCAGCTCACAGACTTGGGGCATGCCAGTCAAGGTACGGGGAGGGACAGGGGCTGACACTACCCTAAGGAACCTTCCCAGGCATTCTTCCTGGTCAACTGGACCACGAAGGAGTCAGCACATAGCATGAGAGGAATACACTGAGTAGCAAGCTGTGTTTTGGGGTGCCCTGCCAGTGTCTGGATTTGTTTAATGCACCAAGTCTTCAAACAGTGGCAGCCCCCCGCCTGCTTTGAGCCCATCCTGGTTTCTCCTTGCTGCCTGCTCTACTCTGGGAAGCGCACCCTGCATTCTTCAAGTCGGACCTAATTTTATCCCGGCAATCAGCGGCTCTTAAGCCACCACAGCCAACTCCTAGCACA